>JNEV01001363.1:0-63063 GCA_000697495.1 Saksenaea oblongispora B3353
AAAAGCTGTTGCCACCAGAGCATCCACCTCAGTTCAAGCTCAGGAGCTCATCGCTGAACGCCAGCTTCTCTATCAGACATTGAAGGGACTGAAAATGGCCCGCGCAACCTCCCAGCTCCAAGTACTGAGAACCAAGCTCCAACTGAAGATTGCGCGACAAGATAGATGGAGATTGATACATGTAAGCCATGACTTAATATTGGTCCTATATGTACTTATTGGAAATGGAAAAGCGTAATGGATCTACAAAAGAAGCCGAAGCCAAGACTCTCAAGTGTCCTCCACCCACAATTGAAAATCCCGCCTGTGAAGAAGCATGTGAAAGACTTGATGTTACAGAACTGGTGGCAGCATCACAGAAGGCAGGTCGCGAGATCATCTTTGGGGGTACTGATTATGGGCTCGTCACAATGGCCACCACGATCCGCTTGACCAAAACACAATACGATAAAAAGATTGAGCTGTATAACCGTTTCTCCCTCCTTGCAGAGATGCGTGATGATGCATCAATGGTAGTGGATGATCCTATGGAAGTCGATATGCCCGGTGATAACTCTATGGAGGTAGATCAGCCAATTTCCGAACCTCTTCCTGAACGACCGCCTGTCAAATGCTTCCGCATCACAGCTCAGGAAATTAATCAGAAGACGCTCCACCGGAAATACGCAAAGAAACTTTCAAGAAGAAAAAATAGGAATCCTCAAGTAAAAGAAGCAGAAAAACTCTTGGCATCTAACAGCATTAGCACTGCTATTACAAAGGGAGACGTTCTCCAGCGATATGTAGATGCATTGGATGTGCGAACAAGTCTGCGGCAATTCTATCATAGCAAGCGGAACTGCAAGGAGAGCCGAACTCGTGAGCTGTTCAACGAGATAGTTCAAGACCGCTTTGCGTCAGAAGAGCGAAGGTTCATCTCGGACCGGGCAAAAGCAGCTGTGAAGGCGCCCAATACAGTGATTATCTGTATTGGGAATGCCGGAACAGCTGTTGGTTCACGGCTTAAGGGGCATGCTAAACGTGGTGGTGATCAATTCCGGAAACGACATCGGCGGTATCTTCCTGTGGCGATGACCAATGAATACATGTCTTCCCAAATTTGCAGCACCTGCTTCAATCTTATTACTCATCCAAAACAGCGCAAGTTGGTGAACGGCAGCTGGAAAACTGTGTCAAACAACGGCTCTTCTCTCTGTATGAATCCCGAGTGCCTTTCATACAGAACAGGACGTAATACACAGAATCGCGATGTTCAAGCAGCGGAATGCATTGCGGTAGCAGCAGCAAGTCGATTACTCGTTGGGCGCACTCTACCATGCTTTGATCAAACCAGTCACTTCCAAACTGGCCAACCTTTTCCTTCCCACCGCGATCCACCGGTAACAGGTATGTAAAAAAAAATATGATTTCCAACTAAAAATAATAATAACATAGGTGCGACGCAGGTCCCCGTTCCCACGGGATTGCTATCTGAAAGATTATGTTCTGCCGTTCTCAATTCATAGTATACTCTGTCCCGGTTTTATTTGTCTTTGCAATTTTTCTTTTTATACACTGTCTGAATGAAGGGGGGGGGGGAAGGGTTAGAGAACCCGTATCTCCTCAGAATTCAAAAGAGAGCTTACTGTGAGTTACAGGAACTCATGACAACCAAAATTTCAGTAAAAGGGTAGACCAAAGACAAAAAAAAATAAGGATTGTATTTTGAGATAGAGTAAATTTATATTATTAACTGATGCATCTACTTTGTAGTAGCTTCAAGCGAGAATCGGGCAAGTGATAGTGTGGCGTATGTATGCGAAGCCACCGAGCTACCACATCTCCGCAATGTGTGATGAATGAGTTCCAATTCCGTCGCTCGCAACAGAGCCACGACACACAAGACACGAAAATGGCGGGAAGAACTCCCAAATGTACCGTACTTGATCCGAGTTACTATGAATTACCAGAAACTGTTGCTCGTTTTGAACCAATTAAGGGTCCATTACTAGCGGAACTGCAACCGCAACAGCGAGACATCTCATTTGACGCTCGCGATCTGTCTGTCTTGACAGGCCAGCTGCAGCAGTTTCAGGCAGATTTTCTTGGTATCAACAATCGACCAACAAATGCTGCCCTACGGATACCTGCAAAGCTTTTTAAATTGTATGAAGGACGAAGTCTGTCAAAAAAATCTCCATTGTACACCATCTTGTTGGCCGCGTATACATACCGCATCAGTAACAGCTGGCGCAAGTGGGACTTTGCCAATCCTTCCAAGAAAGCAAAAAACAGCGATCTCATTCAGTTTATACGAAATTTTCTCATGCGTACTAAAATCCTTACTACACTGAGAATTGCATTCGCCGATAATGTACCAGAATCCGCACGGAAAACCTTGATCCCACTGGCGAAAAAGATAGAAGGTACCGCACGTTTCGTACAATAAGATACTGATCATTGTTTCATTACTTCAAAGCTCAAGTTGTGGAAAGGACTAAAGATGCGACACATGTGTTATACGGACCGCTTCATCAGTACGGTGGTAACGAAGAGGAATGGTTTCGTACGCTGGAAAAAAAAGAGAACAAGGTGTTGGTGCACTGGTGGTACCATCCAGATTCGTATGATAGCTGGCTAGTACAAACAGATCAATTTGCTGACCCTGAAGAAGCTCCTGATCACGATGGACCGTGGCATATTATATCACGATGGCTGCAGGACAGCGTCAAATTCAATGAGCTAATGAATGAAGAGGACTATGAAGAATTAGATGTAGATTCTCCAGAGCAGGACTTATCTGAAGGTCGACGTAACGGAGAAGTACAATCGGATGCGATTTCTGTTACATCCGAAATGCCTTCGTCATTAACAGCGGATGTTGAGATGATATCTGCGCCTCGATTGCCTGTATTAAATAGCGAATACGAGCCGGAAGTACGTATTAGGGATATCGAAAGTGAACGTCCACAACTCGGAAGTCGGCAGCGCAAAAATGAATTTGAACCTTACAGCAACGGCGACATTACGAATATCTCTCAGTATACTGAAACATTTATCGAATATCCCAAGCGACCAGTTAAATCTCATGGTGGACAGAATAATGCAGGAAATCGTGCCGAAAATGCAAATGAAGATGCGACACAAAAGGGTGATTATCACGTATATCTGAAAAACAATGACGTTTGTTAATGCGGAAAACTAGATATCATGACTATATGTCAATCAGCGCCCTGCGATTATTCTGAGTTAACTATACCATCATGGTTTGATATCTCAAAAATACATGATATTGAGAAGTTGGCGCTGCCTGAATTTTTTAAAAAACAATCACGCAAGACTCCTGAGGCGTATAAGACCTACCGAGATTTCATGATTCAGACTTATCAAGCAAACCCTGATTATTACTTGACGGTGGCCGCATGTAAAGCAAAGCTTGAGGTCGATCTAGTGATGCTTGTCCGTATACATAGCTTCCTGGAGTTTAATGGTTTGATTAACTCTCAGGTAAGCCTGTAAAACTTCAAATAGCTGACATCTGACATCGAATTTTAAGGTTGATCCACGTCGCCGGATTTTTGATCCTTGTATTGACAGCGAACCAGACGCCGGAGTCAAAATTCATTCGCAAAGAGACTTCAGAAATGTGGAAAATCCAAACATGCAACATCTACGGGATCTAATTTTCAATTCATCTGCGGCAGCGCCTACAAGGAGCGCATGGGATGTGACGATAGAAGACTCTATGAATCCTGATGGACGTCGGTACTATGAGTGCACAACCTGTAAAGTTGATTGCAGCTCGGTCCGTTACCAGTCGCTCAAATACAAAGACATTCAAGTTTGCATCGATTGTTTTTTGGAAGGGAGGTTCACATCGACTACTTCAAGCGGTGATTTTTTACGTGTGGAGCAGACAAACGATCGGGATATGATGGAAGACGACTGGAGCGAAGATGAAATATTACGATTGCTGGAAGGTGTAGAGCGCCATGACGACAACTGGATGCTTATCTCAGAACACGTGGGAAGTCGATCAAAAGAACAATGCATTACCCAATTTCTGCAGTTACCCATCACCGACGAGTATACAGCGGTTCAGATGAATGATAAAGAGCTCGAGGAGCTGCCATTTGGCGACCATCCAAATCCAGTGATGACCATGATCGCATTTTTATCTGGTCACGTCAACCCGGGCGTTGGTTCCGCCGCGGCAAAGATAGCACTCAAAGAATTGCTACAGTCAGATGATGCAAAAAATAGTGAAATGGACGTCGACAGTAAGGAACCTGAAGAAGAAGAAATAAACATTGATGCCGAAGATCAGCAACAACAACAGCAGCAGCAACAGCAGCAGCAACAACAGACACTTCCACAGGAAGCATTCTCGAAGCAAACGATGAAAAAAGCGACGGTGGCCGCGCTGCAAGGCGCTGTGGAACAAGCCCGAAAACTTGCAAGCTATGAAGATGAGGAAATTCAACATTGGACACGATTAGCTGTCAAAACGCTTATTGATAAGCTATCACTTAAGGTTCAGCAATATGATGAACTTGAGAATTCTCTTGGAGACGAACTTACAGAACTTGACAAGCAACGCGCTGTTTTACAAAGCTCCATCGAGGCTCTGAGCAAGAAACAGTTCGTGAATCCCGGAACAACACTTGGTACAACACAATAGATAAAAGAATATCTCCACCTGCTTTAGCGACCATTCACGCGAACTGGTGAGAAACATGTTCCTTATTACCCTTCCTTCCATCTCGCCACACATATACTCACACATACAAACTCGAGCACACATACACACCCTCTCTACTCAATGGACTGTAATCTTAAACCATTTCTATAAAAACCACTTACCCTAAAGAAAAATATTGGTTTTGTTTTGTATGTTTTGCAATGATGTATGTTAAGCATGCTTGTTTTCTGGGACGACCTGAGATGCTTATGGCACACGATACAAAGTAACACCAGATCGTCGATCAATCAATAAACAGCATTTTCAATCAAAATGTCTGCATGCTCTTCTACCATACAACACTTAAAGCTATCCAAATTGATTTTCAAACAGGTAGTGTTTTAGGTAGATTATCCCTTTGGGATGTCACCTGTGCCTTCCAGCGAAACATCAAATCAGCGCAAAAGGCGCGTTTTGTTACGTTCTATAGCACGAATAGGACAGCATGTCTAAAGTAGAGAGTGTCTTCAATGCAAGAAGTTATTGTTCAGTCGTTCGTAGTAATAGCAGCATATATACCTGCAGTATGACGTCCTTAATCTCAGATCTAGAGAGAAAAAGACGCTACATTCCTGCAAGATATAGTCATTCTTTTTGGTTTTCTTCAAGAAAGGGAGCAGTTTCTTCTCCAAGACGCCAATATATGATTTTCCCATTTATGGCGATGAAATTTTTCCAGAGTTGTAGTGGCATAGGCGAATTTTGAGCCTATGGCTCTTTTGTAAGCTGATCAGGAACAGTTCACCTAATACCTACACCGACCTCGGGCTTTCAATTCGTTTTACGTGTCCAAAAGATGATTTCCTGATATCGGTGCTTCATTCGCATAGCGTTTTTCTGCGGCTTGACTTTCATGGCTCGTTTTCAGCCTCTGAACCGCTACAATCGTCTCATCCAATGATTTCTAATTAAACACGTCTATATCAAGCAGCAGACCACAAAATTGTCGAAGCTAACTTTCGTTGTAGTGACCATGCCATAACCCCATGGCGTTCCCAAGAGCATTATTTCGGCGTTGCATAGACTGGGGCATCGGAAAATCCCGTCGGCATTATACTGTACTTGGATGTCATCTTACTTACCCCCAAAAGAGTATTTTCACGTATCCAGGAATGTTTTACCCCGCACCGTGATGGGTGAGGGCGGGAGAAGATGTGATTGTGGGGTGAGGCTATTTAATGTTTAATAGCTACTGGTCTAAGCAATATATCAAAAGACATTAGTAATCCTATGTTTGTAGTTAATATTAGTACGTACTACGGATATTTATGATAGACAGAGCCAAAGAAAAAAAGAGAAAGAATGGTCTTCCTCTTGACTTTTTCGGGATGAAACGTTTCTTTATCTAGAAACACGATGTACCAACCCGTTACGCAAATCCATGTTATCCAGTCCCACTTTAATTCGACGCACCATTTCAATGTAGAAATGGTAAACATCCTTCTGCAAAATAGTTGACTGTGTCATTAACCCCCTCGCGCAAGATCGGATTTGCTCGGCAAGATATTATC
The DNA here is from genome assembly GCA_000697495.1 of Saksenaea oblongispora B3353. Taxonomy (NCBI): domain Eukaryota; kingdom Fungi; phylum Mucoromycota; class Mucoromycetes; order Mucorales; family Saksenaeaceae; genus Saksenaea; species Saksenaea oblongispora. The sequence goes on from JNEV01001363.1 coordinate 6,232, forward strand.
CAACAATTGAAAAAACCAAAGGCATCGTCAAACCAGTGACGGGTAGAATGAACTGTTTAAGACTCTGGCTCCATGTATTACATCGCCAGAAATGAATATCCTGACGGACAAAAATTTGGAATAGTATATCTTCCAAAGACGAAGAAGTGATAGCACATTTCTTTATGTGGGGGATCCTATTGGGCTCAGAAATTATTTTCTTTGAATGCTGATTCTATCGCTCCTTACATGCCTCCCAGTACTGTGGTACAGTCTCCGACTATTTACCTGGAAGTGACAAAAATCGGCGAAAAGTCGGTATTGCTGTATCACGCTTTCCCCATGTGTAAAGTGCATTTTCAAAGGGTTATTATAGAATTGTATTTCCCAGGATGATGATTGGTTCTCGGTAGAAGGCTCTTATTTTTCGGAGTAACACCTATCGCTTCGGAAGTCAAGTGTAGTGTTTGAACCACTATATATAGTCTCATCTTTTGCAACACGAAAAGTAAGTAGCATGAAATCATCTATTGTCCTTATTATTACCGCGCCTTTCGCACATTTTGTTGTCGCACAATTAACCTGCTGGCATAACAATGATTGCACTCCTACTTGGGTGGGATATGACTGCGCATGTGCCAACGCACGCAGACTTTTCATGGAAGGAATGAGAGAAGAAGGTTTAGACTGCTGGACTGGGCCAGGTTATGGCGTTGGTTGTCCAAACGACTGTGGCGGTCAGTGCGACTGCGGCCGCAACCACTACTGGGAAGGCAGCTGCTAAATAGCACGTATTCCTTGGATATAGCGCGTTTTTCCTGTCTATTTGCGAGAAATCACTGATGTCTTTGCGTGATTGTTTTAAAACGTTTTGCTGGAGATGCATGTCATTTCTGCGTTGGAAGTAGTACTTTTTTGCGTCGGATTAAAGTGGGCCTGGATAACATGGCTTTGCGCAATGGTTTGGTTCATTGTGTGTTTTCAGATAAGGAAATGCTCCACCCAAAAAAAAAAAAGAGACTCTATTTAAAAAGGAAGACCATTCCTTTTCTTTTCTTTGGCTCTGTTTCTCTAAAAACATCCCAGTCAGGATGTCATCTACCCGTAAGCACAATTATTCATGTCTTTTTGTCTGTTATTTAGCCTGCATGACCTCTGTCCCGAACCGTACTGTGCTGTAAGCGCAACTGTTGTTCACCACTTAAGTAAATGTCATCACACTGAGTAAACATCATCTTTGGCAACAGATCGTCATACGTTTCATTGCTTCAAGTCCTCTGCAGTGCTACACCAACCACTGAGCCTGAGAAGCCAGTATAAACCCCTCCACATCGGTCCCACCACCCAGACGCGGGCCAGCCCTCCGCCTTTAAGGCGGAATTATCCTTTCGAGTACGTAATCTGACACCCAAAGTATTACTCCATTTGCTAACCATGAATGCTTTTTTATGCTGCTCAAATAAATTTTGGGTCTACGGGGGCCAAGTTGATGTAAGTGAAATATGATATTGCTACCAATCCATGTAATGATGACCGCAAATTGAATTCCTGATTAGTGAAAAATTGGCTTTTCATGGACGCAAAATTTATTATAGAGTAGCGTAAAAAAGCATGAAGAGTTCATCCCAAAACTCGAAAAATCTAGTTCTCCTGCCAAACTTTACACACACTATTCTTTACCGTGACGCCTGAAGGGGTGGTGTCGTATCCGATATGTTTACATTGCTATACAGCAATTAGAACAAGAAGCCTAAACACGGCTAAAGCTACTAGCGGTGATTACTTTATTAGATATAGTTCTAGATGCGTCTCAGTCCCTTCCATCTGTCGTTGAGATCATAAGCGGCCACAGAATAACAATTAATCAGGATGAATGTGAGAACACCAATCTAGTAAAGGATCATCTAAAGTTATCTACAAACTCTTCTATTCCGCCATTACCCGCAATTACTATGAAAACATTAAATAGTACAAAGAAAAGATCAATAAAAAAAATCAGTCAGAATCTCGCTTATTCTTGCGTTCCTTCGATTTTCGTTTTATACAACAGGTGGCCATATTAGTCGGAAAAGTTGTCCACGATCACCCAGCCGTATCAAACTTTGATAAGCGAAAAGGATCTGGCAGGAAGAAGTTTGACTTGGCTCTGTCCCCTGCCTTGCAGACTCGCACACGTCAAGCAATTATGGATGGGATAGAAACCTTAACGGAGGTGATCAATCAATTGGAGCCCGCTACAAAGGCGAATCAAAGAAAATCGCACTCGCTGAAAGAGATATACTAACAAGCAAATCTGCCTACAGAAGGGCACATGCACCTCAAGAAAAACTCTCCATAGGAACAACCATCCGAAGGCACGAGGAGACGCGTAATACCATTCAGAAACAGCACTTCTCCTCAAAAAAGCTATTAGCAATCAAATGACAAGAAAAATACGTAATGCAAAGGCATGTACTCATTTGGACGATAAGAGTGCTAATAAGATGCTACAGTATCTTGAAACAGGAAACACGCACTCAGGAAAAAAACGTAAGTCGAGAAGCGAAAAGTTAACATGACGGTTGCTACTCGAGAGAGGCCATACTGTGAAGGTGGTACGGAACATCTTGATATATCGAACCTTCTAAAGGACAGTCCAAACGCAGTTGTTTTCAGAGGAACAGACTATGGCGTAGTCACAACGAGGGAGACACCGGTCTTACTCAAATAGAACAACGTCAATATACAAAGCTTCCCGATATCACAACAATTACGGCGGGACAGTTGAACGAGATCTCATTTGCGAGAACATATGCAAAACGAAGAGAATATAGGAAAAGGTATGCTATTTATCATGAAGAAAGTGCTAATTATGCAACAGAAACGAAAGGACATACAGGAGATGGAGAAAAGGTTGTCAGGCCAACCTTTCGAAAATGATAAAAATGCACAAGATATTCTATATTCTCAAAAGGTATAAAGACTAGTCAAGTAGGAGGCATCAACTAAGAAGCACTGTCCTATCATAGTTACGTCGTGATTATCGCAATGTCCTTCGTATTTTTTACAATTCGAAACGAGCTTTGCATATGTCGTGGACGCAAGATCTTCGAAAGGACCGCGCCTATAATATTGTCATTTATAAAGAGCAAAGATTTGTTTAGGAGGCAGGAGGAAAACGGTCAATACCTATCATGGCAACCGGGAAGAGTAGGACAGGGGTAGGATCAAGGATAGGTTGTCATAATCGACGAGGAGATTCCCAGTTTAGAAGACGCCACAGAAGATATGTACCTGTGGCAATGACAGACAAATACAGAAGCTCCCAAACGTGCGTGTTCTGTTTCCAACAGGTTGTCCTTCCCAAGGCGCATCCTTTCATCAACGGAAAGCACAAAACCATGTCCATTAACGGCGTGATCAAATACCGCAAAACTTAATATTGCATTTATTTGTGGAAACAGGACAAAAAACCGGGATCAGCAAGCAGCGTTGGCAATCGCCATAGCGGAAGCAATTCATCTTCTATCGGCTTCCAGAAAAACGCTCCCTCCTTTCGACACGAAAACAAAGAACACCAGTCAAATTACACACTGGAACACACTATCGAACGGCGAAAGCTATGAGAGCACGGTAGGGCATATCATCTAGACATACAATAACGAACTTCTTATTGCAAAGGTACGCTCACCGTCCCTGCTGAAAAGCAGGATTTTGAACTCCGGCGGACACTTGGTCACGGAGCCAAAAGTTGAGTAACCTCCTGAATTTGGCGGTCTGACTTTAGTACACTGATGCATGATGACTCTTGTGTAAATTAATGCTTGACTTTGCCTATGATTTGCAGTAGCTCTTTTTATATTGTTTTATGTGTGAAGTATGATAAATTAACGTGATGGTATCGAAGATGATGCGATACCACCATTGTCGTATCGTACTTCATCATCAACACCTGCAAGATTAGGTTTCTGAGTCTGTAGCGGTAACAGCAAGAAATTTGGCGCTCTCTCCCTACACACAGTAAAATTTAGTAAAAAAAGGAGCCGATTAACAACAACGCATGGGCTTAGCTTTTACAATACCTTGTTTCCATATAAGGAGGAACGCTATCCCAGTACTGATTTGTTTCTTCATATTTTGAAGGATCGTTCGTTTCGGCGGAGTGACTCAGTCTTCCTGTCGTGTAGCGTGAAAAACTAGTACGTTCATGGTCTCCTATCATGGAAGGTAGATCGTTTCCTTCAGGCCACATTGCATCGCCGACATCCTCAGACCGCCGCCTTTCATCGTGTCGCCGTCGCTTCCACCACCACAAGCCAACAGCGGCTAGTGACACAGCCACAACTAAGCCGATGATGATACCTACCAGACCCTTGACCCCTCCCAAGCTTTCAAATGGACGACTCGTGCCTGCAAAATCATATGTAAACTTCCACGCACCGAGGTCGAGGATCTGGATATCGACTGCTTTGTTTGTTTTGTTGGAGCCCGCAATGAACCATAACTGATTGTTGATCACGATCGCGCTATGATTGGATCGTTGAAGCCCTGTACCAGAAACGTTGGGAATAGACCATACCCAACTGGACGTGTCTAAAAGTGCAAGGTCGTTTAAACAGAAACTGCTGGTTGCATTGTAAGCTTCACCGCCAAAGACGGCAATTGTTTTTCCATCCGGAAGTAACGTTGCAGTGTGATGCTTTCGGGGCTGCGGAGCCGGACCGTTTGTCTCTACGTTTTTCCACAATTCTGTCTAAAACTCTAAGTTTTATCTTCCTCTTTTTTCCACACCTTCCCCTTTCCAGCTTTTTAATATTTATCTGGAAACGTACGTGTACGAGGATCGTAAAGAATAACTTGTGACATGTTTGCTAGCTGAAAATTGGTGGTCATGTCTGGCATTGAAGCGTTGTTGATCTCCGTTCCACCAATGATCGCAAGCTGACCGTTTGTGTCTCTTTTTATATGTATTAAATAATCGTAGCTTTGACTGTGATGCCCATCATGTTGTACAATCTTCCTACCTCAACTGCGTTAACGTCGCATTTGCTCGCGGATTTCCAGAGTATGGGCTAGCGGACGGTATCCAGCCGTTCAAGGGGTCCCAAAAAGCAACATCTGTATGCCAGGTATAATTTGCGTTTGGTCCTGTCAGTGGGTCTGTACTTCCTCCTATAAAAAAGTGAGCAAAACCGAAAGATTATGCTGTAGAACACACCCCAAAAAATCACTTGGCCGTTCTTTGTCGCGTCAGCTGCAAAATTTCTTCGCCCAGGTGGTCCATTTTTAGAAGGCAAGTATTTCCACACGTTTCTCTGAGGATCGAACTGGCATACTGCCATCGACGAATCATATGAACCGTTGGCGTAGCTGGCGACCCCAAACACGTTTACAGTTTCCTGAACTTCGTTCGTATAAGGTGCTGCAAAATGGAGAATCGGGCACTGATCTGTTTGTATCAATGAAGAATGATCCGCTCTGCGCCCAACAGAAATTTTGTTTAATTCATGAACTCCCCAAGATTTTTCTCTCTTCTCTATTTATTTTTAGGTGTTGTTTACTTGCATTGGTGGTGATAATGTATTAAATCCATTACTAACATCGATGGACCGGAGTTGGTTGCCGACCTGTGATGACCTTGCAAACGAAAAAAGCCAAATGATATTGCTTTGTGAGAAATACACAGCTCGACCACCAGGTGCATCACCCATGAGTATATTATTTAAATGACTAAAAAGAAAAGAAAAAGAAAAAAAAAAGAGTTGTTTGCAGGGCTGAGCAACAAAAAAGAGAAAGAAAAGGTTACCGTTATCATAGATTTACTTTTTTATGGTTTGGCCAACTTTTTTTGGTATGTCCTAGCCCCGTAGCAATGCGAGGAAAAGAAGTCATATGACGGCAGTAGTTCACACTGCAGCTGTATTTTTTAAACATGAATAAAACTTTGTCGGGGCGATCGCTTAGGCAGCATATATATTCAACAACTGTAGGAAAGATGCCCAACTGAAAGTAAAAGAAAAAAAAACTTGAAAAAAAAAAAAAAAAGATCTCGAACACAAACAGCGCCGCTTGGCGATGGTTGGTCGTACAGACTAATGTGGTAAGCAGACGTCTTTCCAGCTCATCCAAAATCAGATTCAAAACGAATATTGTCGATCTTTCCTCGTGATACGTATTTTTTTTCAGAGAAATTAATAGGCTTGTTTTCTGTTGTTTAATAGGTGGCGCGTTATACTTTGCTGGTTACTAATGATGATTACTCTTCTGCATGCCCCCCTCCCACATATTGCTTGATATTCTGCAGAAATTACACTGAACGTTTATATCAGCGTGCTTTTTGTTGAAGAAATGTGTATTATCTCTTATCTGAACGTCAAATGCAGTGGCTCAGTGAGCAACCGATTAGAGTAGATTGATGGTAGAGTGAGATTGTAGCTCAGACTACTACTCATCGGAGAGAGGATCCCGTTTTCGTCATAGTGTAAGCTGAATATCAACAGTCGAGGGCTAATGTACAAATATAGAAGTTACATTGGTCAGCACTAAACTGTACTAAGAAATATTTACCTGATTGATAATCTTGAATCACATTTTGACGTTTGGAAATCACTCGTTCTGGTGATACAGTACCTCGACGCCACTGTTGTAACAAGACGTTTGCGATCTGTCTATCTCGCCAAACAGCTTCTTATCTTATCCACTTCGCTCTACGGATTAACCCCGTCGTTAAATTATAATGGCCTACGGCTTTGCACTATTGTTTGTGCTACAACATTGTATGACAGATTATTACTGAACTGACACAACATCATTGTGTTGTTTGAAATCATCCTTGGATTGTATTTATATTCCATACAACAATATGCTGAGCGTGGAAGAATATCTACTTAAGTAGAATATATCTGGATACATTATTATCGTATGGTAGCTATGTTGGCATTCTTTATTCCGTATGATGAAACAATGCAAGTTAAGATTGCTATTGTTATTGTTGAGATTGATATTGATCCAGCTATTCGTAGTTGTTAGAACAATTGTAAATCAGTGGTTGACTGCTTACCATCAGTGTAAGGGTTTTGCTTGAGTTAACTTGCTGATCTCGATAGATACCGACCAAACTTTCTGCCTTTTCGTAAAGCGTACTTTTGAGAGAAATAACAATGAATTGGAATTCGTTGCTACAGTGCTCACGAATGTAATTAGCAACCATGGCAACATTGGTATTATCGAGAGCCGCGTCTACTTCATCCAAAACAAAAAATGGTGATGGTTTATAGCTACAATGAGGTATGAGTACGTGTGCTAATAAACGTTAGTTTGTTATACCTGTTGATCGCAAATAGTAAAGCAAGTGCAGCAACGCTCTTTTCACCACCCGATAGTTTCTCCATGTCTCTAAATCTCTTTGTAGGTGGCATTGCGTGATATTTGACACCCTCTAAATAAGGTTCTTCCGAATCTTCGAGAGTCAGATATGCAGTGCCGCCCAGTGGATATATTCTGTTTTTAGTCAAGTCTTTGTATACTTGATCAATTCTTTCGGAGATATGATTGAATGCATTGTAAAACCGGTTGTATCTAATGTAACTGTGTGAGCAACTACACGTCTTCATAAATCTAAATTACCTCTTCTGTTTGACCAAGTTAAACTTTTCTTTTGCCTTTTTGGCCTCTTTTCGTGCGGCGTTAAACGCTTCTTCGTGATCCTTAGATTGCTGCTCAATGCCATCAAGGCGCTCAATCGCTTTCAGGTTTGGTGCCATTTGATCGATCTCTTCACCACGTCGCTTGATCTCATCTTGGAATTCTCGTTCCAAACGAGTGCTTCCATCTGATCTTTGTTCGCTTCCTATTCGTGCAAAATCAACTTCAACCACCCAGTCTGTGGAGCGAATAGAACGTTGCGAAGGTTCATCCAAGTCCATTGCACTGCTATCTTCAGCATTCTATCTACATGCATCAGTACATCTCTTTCCTGAGAAAAAAGAACCTACAGCATGACTATCTTCCACAAGAACATCGTCCATATTTCCTCGAAGCAATGGCAGCTCAATATCCTCCAATTTGCATTTTCGGAATATGGCCACTCGTTCAGCATGTACCTTCTCGATTTCCGTTTCGAATTTAGCCATTTCCTTCAGATAGTTCTCAACATCTTTGCCTTTTGCTTCCAGATCATATCGTAGCTGATTGATTTCTTGTTGTTTTTCGGTTTCCTCATTCTTTTGCTCTTCCAAATCATGATTAAGTCGCTCGTATTCGGTCTTCATTTTTTGGATGTTCTCGTCTAGTGTCACTCTTTCATTTTGAAGCTGGTTCAAGGTAGTTGTATCGTTGGCAAATGTGTGCTCCAACTTTGCCAAGCGTTCGCTTAACTCTTTCTCTTGTTCTCTCTCAAATGAAAGCTGTGTCTCTAATCGAGAACGTTGTGCTGCAAACTGGCTACGTTTCTCTGTTATTTCTTGCGATAGACCAAATTGCTGTAGTTCGTATTCGCGAATGTTTGCAACACCAATCTGTGTGCAGAAGTCGGCAAATACTTGATCTTCTACAACAGCAATCACGCTCTTTGTTCGATTGATGTCTGCTTCAATCGAATCTAGTTTCGTCTGCGCCTAACTAACGGTATTAGAAACATATACACTCTTTTTTTTTCCAATCCCTACCTCAAGATAAGCTTCTTCACCTTTTCGAACTTCTTCTTGAATAAAGCGTACTTCCTCTTCGATGCCACTCAGCTTCCTTTCGGCCGTAGTCTAAAGTTGGTTAGGCTTAGTTATTTTGCTGGCAATATTCATTTTCTCTCACAATTTCATCCTGCAAAACAGCTAGCTGACTCTCCAATCCAGCGCAATCGCTCTTTGCATTTTCTTCGGCGCTTCCCATGCGCTTAAGTTTGCTAAGTTCATTCAATTCGGACAACAGCTTATCACGAGTGCGAGTCAAGCCTATTAAAGTTATAAGTAACATTGCCACTTTTATAGGTTCGATCCCACCTTCAACATCTCTCTGACTCCATTTCTTAGGACCTTGAGAGCCGCGACCACCTGTCATTAAACCACTACGATGAATCACAGTTCCATCCAGAGTCACGGCTAAATTTAGCAATGTTAGATTTCCATTTCATATTTAATAACGTTGACTTGCCTCGTACATCTTCCTTCTTCTCGTAGCAAATCTGTTTTGCAATTTTGAGATTATCACAAACCAAAGCATTACCACAAGCATATTGGACGACAGACTCAAAGCGCTTCTCGTATGTTACAATGTCAAACGCTAAGCGGGCACCGCGAGTGTAATTACGGAACCGATCATTGATTGCAGGTACGCGTAAAGTGCTTAGTGGCAAGAATGTTGCCGAACCGGCTCTTTGTTCACGCATGTACTATTTTATTTCACGTAAGCATTTTCACTCAAATCAAGAGTATTTACCTGTATGCAGTCAATAGCAGTTTTTTGATCTTCGACAACGATTGCATCCATATTTTTTCCTAGAACAATGGCCAAAGCGTCTTCATATTTGCGCTGCGTTGGTCGACAAAGGTCAGCTAGTTTGCCGTGAACACCTGAAGTTCATAATTAGCATGTCGACAGGTAGCTACAGAGAATAATTGTTTTACCTGGGAAGATCTGCTTCATCATCGCCAAACTTTCTCTAAACTTTGCTTCCTTCTCAGACTCACGTTGTTCTGTCTTGGCTTCTAGCAACTTGTTCAAGACTTCTTGCAATTTCTCGTTCAATTCCATCTCTTTTTGACTAAAACAAATAAGGATCGTTTTAACCCACAAAACAGTGAACACCGCCTTAAACTTACTGTACAGTTTTACGTTCTTGTTCGAGAGAAAGCAGTTCCTGTCGACTGGTTTGGAGTTGTGCCGTAATAGACTGGAACTCAGCCGTCAACGCAGTTCCGTCTTCAGTTGTTTGCCGCTTATTCTCGGCTAACTGTGATAGTCTGGACTTCAACTCTTCCAGCTTTGACTTTTTGTGCTCAACATTTTCATATTCCAGTCTTTGCTGTCGTAACAGCGGCTGCAACTGAGCTTCCTCTTCCACTGAACGGATGCTAACTTGTTGCTTACTAGAAATGATACCAATACGTGTTAAGTTTCAGCATATGGGCATGGGTGAAAACATACCAAGATTCGTACAACGATAGCTGTTCAGAAGTCAAAGTAGGTCCCTTTGTCAATCCGGATGTGGGCAGAGATGCTAGTTTTAAACTTGAATATAGAAACAGAGGAGGCTGTAACACATACCTTCGTAACTCTGCACAGCAACAGCTAATTTTTCCAGGTCTCCCTCCATGGCTTTAACAACTTCGATCTAGATATTAATCAGAATTGTGTCGCAAACATCACCTATATCCTACTTGTTGGTCATGATCACGCTTCAGACGTTCACCATTTTGTCTAGTCTGAGCCAGTTTTTTCTCCAGGTGCGCGATCTTTTCCACCATGCTAATCGATGAAGGGCGCTATCTCCAGAGTGAGAATGTCATCTTTGGAATGAAACGATGTCAATGATATACCTGTTCATCCAGATCTGTTCTAATTTTTTTAATTTGTAACTCTCTACGTGTCCGTTCTCGATGAATAAGCGCATGCTCTCTTCGAGCTCCCTTAAATTTCTCTTCTAGGGCGTGCTATGTCCAGTACAGTTAGCGATGAAAAACAGATAACAGTTGTAGCGTCATCGCACCTGATCGTCTGTTGCACCACTAGCTGCCATCCGCTTTCCATTCGCTTCATCCTCCAGAGCGTGAGATTTTTGCTCGATATGATAAAGTTTCCATAAAAGATACTGAACAATTAACTGTCGTCGTTCATCCACAAGTGTCTCGAACTTCTCTGCATCTGCCTTTTGTTCTTGGTATGCTTTGATTTCAGCAGCTGTGTTTCTCTTTTTATTGAACGCGTAGGCACTTTTCTCAATTGCACGATCCTGTTCCAGCTTCAAACGTTCGTACTCCTCCTGAAGCTCCCACGATCTGTAATGAATTGAGCAGACGTATCCTTCGATAATGTAAGCTTACCCGCTGATTTGCTCAATAAGTCGAGTAAGGGCTTTCGGATCCTGATTTGCAACATTTTCTACGTCACCTTGGAACACAAGAAAGTTTTTAGCCTTGACAAGGATGCTTTCACGTTCGAGCGCCTCGTTGTATTGCGAATAGGGAACTTGTGAGTTGTTGATATAATATTCTGATTGACCGGTCTGCCGAGCAACACGCTTGAACTTGATTTCATTTCCCTCACTGGTCTCATAAACAGCCATAACGTAGGCACTGCGAAGCGATCGGCTGTTGGCACTATTGGATGCATGATGGTCGTCCGACTGCTGCAATGCACTGGAACGGTAAATCATATCCTTTAGGTTCTGCGTTCGCAAAACTGCTGAGTGAACACCAAGCACAAAAGATATGGCATCCATCAGATTAGATTTGCCTGACAAATGTTTTAGTAAAATTTCACCATAGATTTGTGAGTATACCAGAGCCATTAGGACCGATGACACTAGTGAACTTGTGAAAGGGGCCGATGATTTGATGACCCTTGTACGACTTGAAGTTTTCCACTTCAATACGTATGAGTTTTCCCATGGCTAGGTAAAATTAAAGGGAAGGGGTTTCCGTGAGTATGGGCAATGGAAAGGTACCGTCTTTTTTTTTGGGACGCGTTTTTTCTGAACGCGACTCACGCGCTCGATGTCAATAACTGCATCGCAGAAGCGGAGTATCAAACCCATAGGTGTGGAACCGGTAGAAGGCACCAGTAACAGAAAAAAAGTTGGATCTCACGATCTTAGAAGCAATATACTTTACATTCGGACATATTTTATTTTTTTCTTTATTATATACATTATGTTATCCATTGTCTGTTGTAGCTTATTCCGAAAAATAGAAAAAAATCGAAGGCACAGCGTAATAATCAAGCTCGATGTGAACATATTTAGTATTATCTATTAACTACGAACAATCAAGGGCTGATTTATATCTTATGCTTCTGATGGACAATATTCATAATGTATTAAGCGGTTTTATTACATTAAATGTGTACATTCTGTAACATCTTTTACTCTAAAAAAATAATTTTTACAACTTGCTGAGTCTCGATCTATTTGCTACGCACCTTGATTCTAATGAAACAGCTGCTTACAGTATTCCGTCGAACTTTTTGTTCCCTCAGCTACCCTACGAAATTCATTGATTATATTTCGTAGCCTAAAATGGAATGTCACTCTACAGAAATAGCTAAACTATTGGACGGTAATGATTGGTCATTGATTGTTGCAATTTACCTTCCCATTTCGTTGCAAAGGTCTCCTATACTCTCTGTCTAAAGTTTTTACAGCTGGAAGCTCAGAGCTCCAATTACTAGATCACTCGCGCCAGAGATCTGTAACGGTGGAAATATCTCTGTTCAGCTTGTATGCTTCGTTATCTCTTATTGTTGAAGGTTCACCATCAGTGACACCGAATAGAACTGCACTTGGTGCCTGATATTTAGAAAAGATTACCAAACATGCTTAGCGTATTTGTCGCAGCACGTTCTCTTTGAACTTCTCGACGGTAGCTGTAAAATTGCGATTGACCCCGTGATTACCTTGCTGTTCCAGGAATATATGCTGCAAAATGTCATGACTGCTATCTAGTGTGGCAATTAGATATTATAACTGCTCAAAGCGTTATCATTTGTTTTTTCTTGGGTTGGGGGCCTTTCAGAAGAACTTTCGGAACCAGGGTGGAAGGGCACCACATCTTTCGTCTTCTTTTCGTAACTATAACCACTTCATGGACGCAAAGTTTGTTTAGACCAACGTAAAAATTGATTCAATAAATAAATGTGTCCTTTATGTCATCAACTCGCATAATCAGAAAACTCCGCTTTGCATTATCCTCCACCTTTTTCTCATGATAAATCAACTCAAAATGATACAGTCGCTTACTAACAATAACCGCCATTCGCAATGCAATAACACAGTTAGTAAAAATTTTTATTCTAAGCATCGTTGGTAAGTGTTTATTAGGTGTGAAAAGTACAAAAGAGATTCATCTTCAACTTCGGACGCGCGATCAATCTCAGCAGGCAAAGAGCCACTTCCACGGCCTGCATGCGTATCCTTGTTGCTGTTGACTCGACAGGCTTCAAGCGCTCGATTAGTCACACTTAACCGGGAACTATATAAACATTGGGCACCACGACTGAATTGACCGGTGGTGCTATCAGTATTGCTGACAACACCATCCATGTGGAATTGCTATTTCGAACAATAACACCTCTCGATGGCTCCTGAGGAAATGGAAGCTGCCCTCAGGAACTGTGGTTGAAGACGAGGTGTGCAAGTTTGGCAAAGAGTACCAACATGAACAATAAGTGGTTTTTCCAGGGCAATAGCCGTGTATTCTGATATTCGATAATAGCCCGTCCCATTTGTTTGTCCCTGATATTGATAACTGTGCCTGGGAAAACGCGTTAGACAAAAGGGATTATGAGCATCCGCGCAACTATCGCGCTGTTACTCTGCCTCAAGTCAACCAACAACTGACAGACTACTTAAGCTCCTTCATAGGCCTAGTGCGTGTTGTTTAAATATCAACAGAGTATATTTCCTGTTAAACTTAATCTAATTTTCTTAGGAAGAGACTGAAGAGCTCCCCCAACATACTCGCCAGAAACATTTCAGTTTGAAATTGACTACGATCTGGACTGGGCACAGAACACAATCGAGAATGCCCTCAGGCTCCACAAGGCAAAATACTTCCCCCTAACCGGCCAATCCGAAGCCGATATCATCCGTAGGGTCTGGCAGTTTATCGATACGGCCTTTGATGATATGCCAGTTGACGTTCGCAGATAATGTAAAAACGGTCATATTCTGATGTCCAAATACATATACACTGAAACATAGTTCTTGTTAGTGGCGATATCAAAAGTAGCTCTTCTTCAGAACGAAGAAATGAGCAAGGAAACTTGGAGAACGGAAGTTGCACGGCCATAGAGTCGACTTTTTGTTTAAGTCGTCGGCTGGACAGGACTTGGGATGCGCAGAGTTTGGGAAGCGAGATCACGTCGATAGTGGATCAAAGGAGCTGTATGAGAGTACTGTGAAGGCACCAAAAAGGATGAAAGACATGTTACGAAGCCTTTGCAAGACTTTCCCCGATGCCGGGGATACTGTTATTGTCGGTTTTATCATTATGGGTATGATACTTGTTAATAGGTTGTGAAACCCATTCTTATCATTGTTTAGGATTGAAAATGACAGTGCTCATTATGGATCGTCCATCGACATACATTTGCCGGCTACAAAGTACCAAGCCAAAGCTTTTTTACCTCTCTTCGCCTGATATTTTTGCCGTGCAGACGGGAGCGTTGGTTAGTCTTCGTATGCCATATCAAGGAGATCGTACGCAAGTTGTTGAGGTTACTTTTCCCGACAACGTTGTCGTGTCTGACATTTAATCACAAGCGTTGCTGAAGCTAATTATAAGCAATTATTGCGGAGACTAGCTAGTAAAAGTTTTTATTATGATAAGCCACGTTGATAAGTTATATTAGAGGGACGATAGGTACAATAGAAACCCATCTTCACCTCGAAGAATAAAAACCAATTTCAACGACTTTCTGACCGTATCGATTTCGCTTATCAACAACTCAAACGTCTCTAATCCCGGCCAAGCGCATAGGAGTAACAAAAACAAATGGTAAGAAAATTGCAGCACCTCATTGCGGTGCCGTCAGACACATAGTATGGTATGGAATAGAGGATTTGCTTTTCGTATTAAACATAACTTCAGTTATACCACTCAGTATAACCTGCAATGCAAAATAACAAAGTATCTCTTCATTCTATCCAAAAAGCAAACTTGCTTTCTTTTTTTTTTCCAAGTGATGGCACTGTCTTTGAGACCCTGAGTCTATGATACGGTCTCACTGCTTGTCCATCTCGACAACTTACATAGTTATATTTGAGCGTTACTTAACTTCAAGTCTGATATGTATACACTTTCAGAATATAACTTTGGAAGGTCAATTCTCGAACCTGTGTTTGCTCGTGCTGCAACATGGCCACGGGTACCACAATAAGGTACCGCAATTTTCTGTGGACTCGAGGGGAATGTACAAGGAACCAATTAGTCATATTACCCTTGTAGTTCACAAAGAATTATTGCTCTAATACTGCGTAACTGTAACCTTAAATGTTGGAATATTCTTACACGATGGATCAATTCATCAAATACGATGAGAGCGCTTTTGTAGAGGTTTATCAAACGTATGCGCAAATCACAGTTGCACTTGCGCATGTGCATAGATTTGATCTGCTGACTTCTAGTATCGTCTAAATGTTTTTTTTTGTCTTTATCCGCATCATATCCATCTCTATAGGCATTCCTAAAAGCAGATCGTGCGTTGACATTGCTCTGAATCTACGCTATCAGGACCTATCTAACCAATTTAACTTTATTTTCTCTTCATATTTTCCACCTCTATACGCGGATCTAGTTTTATTTACGCTTAGGCATCTTTCTAGCCCATGTCAATATATCATACAATTCGTGTGCCTTCACACTGTCTTTGTTCACACCATATCCGCGTGAGTAGGCATATGCAAGAGCAGACAGCGCAACAGTATCATTCTGGTCCGCCGCTTTCTGGAACCATTTAAATGATTCAACATAATCTTTCTCTACACAAATACCATCTCTATACAGAAATCCCAGCCGTCTTTGCGCATTGGGATTGTTTTGATCCGCTGACTTCTTGTACCATTCGATTGCTTTCTCATCGTCTTTGTCCACACCTAGTCCGTATCTGTATGCATCTCCAAGGTCAAATTGCGCGTCGGCATCATTCTGACCCGCCGCTTTTTTGAACCATTCAAATGATTTAGCATCATCCTTCTCTACACCTCTCCCAAATATATATGCAAATCCCAGTTGTCTTTGGGCGTAAACATTGTTTTGGTCCGCTGATTTCATGTACCATTCAAATGCTTTCACTTCGTCTTTGTCCACTCCATCTCCATCCCTGTATGCGTCTCCTAGAGCATACTTTGCAATAGCATCGTCCTGATCCGCTGCTTTTCGGAACCATTCCACTGATTTAACAAAATCTGTGTCTACGCCTTCTCCATTTCTGTACGCAAATCCTACGTTTCTTTGCGCACAAGCGTTATTTTGGTCCGCTGATTTCTTGTACCATTCAAATGCTTTCACATCGTCTTTATCAACACCATATCCATACTTGTATGCATCCCCAAGAGCAGATTGTGCAACAGTATCATCCTGGTCCGCCGCTTTCTGGAACCATCCAAATGATATAATATGATCCTTCTCAACACCTTCCCCATCTCTGTACGCGAATCCCAGTTGCCTTTGTGCATAGGCATCATTTTGCTCCGCTGATTGCTTGTACCATTCAACTGATTTCACTTCGTCTTTATCCACACCACCTCCATCTCTGTACGCATCTCCAAGTGCATATTTTGCAATAGCATCGTTCTGATCTGCTGCCTTTCGGAACCATTCCACTGATTTAGCATCATCTTTTTCTACGCCTTCCCCGTCTCTATACGCAAATCCCAGTTGTCTTTGTGCATAGATATCATTTTGCTTTGCTGATTTCTTGTACCATTCAAACGCTTTTACTGCGTCTTTATCCACACCATATCCGTACTTGTACGCGTCTCCAAGAGCTGACTGTGCAACAGTATCGTTCTGATCTGCTGCCTTTCGGAACCACTCCGCGGATTTAACATCGTCTTTCCCTACGCCTTCTCCATCTCTATACGCAAATCCGAGCTGCCTCTGCGCATAAGCATTGCTTTGGTCAGCTGATCTCCTGTACCATTCAACTGCTTTCACTTCATCTTTATCCACGCCGTATCCATACGTGTAGGCATCTCCAAGAGCAGATTGTGCACCGGCGTCATGCTGATCTGCCGCTTTCTGGAACCATGAGAATGCTTTCAAGTCGTCTTTTTCTACACCGTTACCACATCTATAAGCGTTTCCAATAGCAGCTTGTGCATCAGCATCATTCTGGTCCGCTGCTTTGCTGAACCAAGCAAACGCTTTAGCATTGTCTACTTGCACACCCTTTCCTTCCCGGTAGATATACCCAAGCCTGACTTGTGCACTAACGTGACCTTGTTCGGCGGCCTTACTGTACCATTTAAATGCCTCAGCGTCGTCGTGCTCTACTCCTTCTCCGTCTCGATATGCATTTCCCAGTAATTCTTGCGCATATGCATCTCCAAGCGAAGCGGCTCTTTTGAACCATTGCGATGCTTCGACATGGTCCTGATCAACACCATCTCCTTGCTTGTACATAATCCCAACGTAGCGCTGCGCTTTTGCATCGCCTTGTTCAGCAGCTTTCTTAAACCAATAGAATGCCTGGTGACTGTCTGCATCTATACCAATACCATCTTTGCACATAATTCCAAGATTATACTGCGCATCTACATTGCCTTGCCCAGCGGATCTGATGAACCATCGGAACGCCTGAAAATGGTTTTGATCTACACCCTTTCCTTGGTTGTACATACAGCCAAGGTTATACTGTGCTGTGGCATCATCGTTGTCAGCTGCTTTTCGGAACCATTCAAACGCGTTGCTGACACCTTGTTCCAAAATCTCGTTTGTCATATATATCACGCCAACGTTGTACTGCGCATCGAGGTCTCCCTGACTACCAGCTTTCTTGAACCAGATCAATGCTTCATGATCGCTTTTTTCTGTTCCCTTTCCGTGAGAGTACATAATTGCAAGGTTGTACTGCGCTCTGGCATTATTTTTAGTCGCCGCTTTTTTAAACCATTCAACAGCTTTGGCATAGTCCCTTTCCACAGCTTTACCGCTCTCGTACATCACTCCAAGACAATTTTCTGCATTACTATTGTTCTGATATGCCGCTTTTTTCATCCATTCGAATGCTCTGTCATTGTCAGGATCTACTCCTTCTCCCAATATATACATTAGCCCAAGATGATGCTGTGCATCTGAATTTCCTTGAACTGCTGCCTTTTCAAACCATCCAAGAGCTTTCTCATAATCTTGCTTCGTACCCGTGCCTTCCCTGTACATACATCCTAGGCAATACTGCGCATCGCTGTTGTTCTGGGTTGCGGCTTTTATAAACCATTCCATCGCTTTTCTGTAGTCTTTTACAACTCCTTTACCATCTCTGTACATAGCCCCAAGCCTTTGTTGTGTGTCGGCGTCATTACAACTGGTGGCTCTTGCAAGCCACTCACATGCATCGATGTGGTCGGGACCAGCCCCAAATCCATTCGTGTATAAAATCCACAGTCTGCATCGTGCAATGTAGTTGTCAGAGAATGGCATTTGGCTGTACATTTTTAATAGCGCTTCGTTATTATGACTGACGCGATGTACTTGGTCGATATGACTTTGCCGTAGAAAACGACTCTGTAATGTACCCTTAATTATATTATCAATAGTAATTTTTAAATGACTTGGCAAAAGGTAGTATGATGGAATAAGTTGCCGGAATTGAATAATCATTGGATTTGTCTGAACAGACTCTATCCATCGCTTAATGTTTGGTTTAGGCGTCGATTCCAGGGAGCGATCGTGCGAATTGAACAAAAACGCTGGATCACCGCCTAGCAATAGAAAGATCATTACGCTGTATTTATTTACAAGCGATTGTGCTGTCTTACCAATAATTTTATGTCTTCTGCCCGCTTGAATAGACTTTTCAATAATACTTTGCATTTTTTCTTCATTGCTTGAGGAGCCATATGCCTGTAAAGTCATTTCTGTTTCAAGATCCTCACTCCACTCGATTACAATTTTTCCTCCTGGAGTATTTTAAATGGATGCACTTTCAATAGGGTAATACACTTACCCAGTACTATTTTTGAAGCATAAAAATAACCATAAGTTTGGAATACCTTCTCAAGTTCTTCGATCTTTCGTAAATCGGAAGCAAAGCCTAGCGCAAGCTCAATGTTATTGGTGAACAGCGTAAGCGCTTGTATATCACTGGGAAGACAGATCTAGAAAGATATGAATTCATAGGCTGCATCGAATACTTTCTTGGCCAACCTCATGCGATGATACATATATTGCTATGTTGCATAAGTTTGCATTAACGGCTTGTGCCATTCGTTGTTTTTCTGTGTGTTGGAAAGGTGTGAGATTCAAGTGCATTCGAAAGGTGGATTCGAACATTGATTGATGCCACACATCATTCGCATCCAGTTCCACATCTTTAATTTTCTCAATGTAGATCGTAGTTTGGGATTGAATGTGCTGAGATATAAATACTGGTTCGTGCTCGATAGAGCTTCTTATTCCGGTGTATACATCTATTTCACCATGGTTGTTCATATCCAATAAGACTGAGTTTGTTAGTCTTCCGTCGAGTTGAATCCCTCTGTTCCAATGACCAGCCAGCGTGTTGAAAATATCAAGCTGTGAATTGCAGCTTGAGAATAGTTTCTGCGACGCGAGACACCAACTCGTACCAAGAGAGTTACTGCTGTAAGCTAGTCTAGCAGCAAGTACTGATGTGCGAGCCGGCAATAGCAATGGATTCACAACTTGTTGCACCACAACGGACATATCATACAGGTACTGTACTGAAGCGATGCACAAGTACACAGGCACTAGATTTCCCATACTATCTATAGTTTCACCTTGCAAGGCTATACAATCGCCCAATTGAACATAATCCCCGCTACTACGACTTGTTTGCTGATCAGGCGCTTCACTCAAGGTATAGGTAGTAGATAGGTTTTCTGAGAAATCACCTTCCGTGATATGTGGAACGATCTTCCTATGTATCTTCTTAGAACGATCTAATTCATAGTATACTTACCATCTTTGGAGAAGTTTGGGGGAGTATGAAGCAGCAGTAATAGTCAAGTATTGGTCTCGGTTATCTCCAATTTCTGAAGGTGCCGATATCAGCTTTCGGACTTGGCTTCCACATATATAGTCCGAGTTGGAGTATGTTAATTGTAATTGAACTAGATCACCATATCTCACACGACGATGGACATCACTTCCGCCGACTGGGATAAAGTTGAAGGTGACTGGGTGTACGCGGTCTTCGTAGTAGTCCTTCGCGATCTTTTCGGAATTTATAAAACACAAGATTTCGTCTATAATGCTAAAACGTAAGGAAATATACTTTTCTTATCGAGACGGGTAATAGCTATGCATCTTACCTTGTTGTTTGCTTGCTTGATTTGCGACAATACCCATTTTTGAGTATGGAAATTGACATAGATGTGGATGGTTTTGATTACTGTTGGGTTTGTTAACCACAAACGATAGCGGGCAGTCGTAGTATATACAGTTATCGCTCAAAAGGATTGCGTCATATATTTCTTTTACTTGAAGGCGTTCGTTCTCATCGAGAGCATCATAGATTGGTCTTATATTTTTTAACTGGATAATGACTGGTGCAGATGAAATAGTCTCTTTCCATTTTCCATATCCGTTCAAAAAGAATGTTCCAAGATCGCCACCTGTTGAGAGGTTTAGTTGCTACACAATTGTCATACTGTGATATACCTATGACTTCTGAGTATTGAAGGGTTCCAATTGCATCTTTCATCTTATCCGCCAAAGCACTAGTAGTAAAGGGTTCTCTAAAATGTGATTGGGGTATCTCTTCATCTAGCCTCTCCAAGCCATCCTCTTCATAAATAAGTCTACCACCTGTGGAATATACTATGGTTTAACCTTCTTTCTTGTGCAGCATCAACGTACCTAGTAAAATCTTAGAAGGATAATAGTATCCATATCGTCCAAATACACTTTGTAATTTGTGATACTTTTCAACCGTGGCCTCTGCTTCCAATGCTTCTTTCACCGCTTTTTCGAATTTTTCGTTTGCTCGGACTAAAGCTAGTGGAAGTTGAACCTGGCGCAAACCTTGTCCATCAACTGCTCTTTTTTTTTTTTTTTGAAAAGACTTACTTCTGCACAGGGTACGTATGCAGTAAAGCACTTTATTGAGTCATCAGAAGAGGTATTCTGAATTTGTTTACGGTGACGACAGTGTTCCTCTGCGCCAGCGTCATAGGCTAACATTGCTGGAAATACTTTACGGAAGTTGCAATCAAGGAGTAACTCGTTGGAGTGGTTATCTACTGTGATAACTCTTGTGCATACATGCTCGTCGAATGATGTTCCATGATAATTATAGTCAATCAAATCAAACACGGTATCTTTATCAAAAGCAACTGTTAATGCTGGTTCTTCCGTAATATCTCCGTAAAAATCAATTCCATGTGTGAATCGTCGAAGAAGCTCGGAGGATGTCACTCTGTTCTTTGTGGAACATGGGCATCAAATTGATGTTTCGTGACGAAAATATGTTTTTACCTTCCAAATGGAAGTTCTTTTCTTATCGCGGATGGGCATTGGGAAAAGAAAAGCAACCGATGGCGTTTCCAAACGATCAGTGTATATAACCTTGCTATAATTTAAACGGCGCCCATCCGAGACTCTCCCAAGCCTAAACTTTCTTTTCTGTGTTGTACCAGGAATATCAAGTAGCTTGTCAAAATATATTTTACAGTATAACACTCATATAGCTGCCCGAAAGCGATGTGTTCTACGTTGGGCTTAAATTACTATCAATCGTACCTACTCGTATTTTTATATAGACCTTATTTTCCATTAGCCACATAGGTTACAAACGCAGCGTTTCATGTCAAACAAAAAAAGCTCAATATTTGGTACGTATCTTCTTTCTTTACATTTTACATTTACATTTACCTTGTCTCCTATGTAAACTAGCAGCATTGATTTATGTCTATGTTCCAGATTGTTATAGGAAGTCAGTAAGTGTATTCTTCGAGACGCTCAATGTAACACAATTGATTAGTGTTCCGCTCACACTATACCTCACTCGCTCATGATGCTATTACGTTGCCATCCATGACCATCTACCTCATCAGGGCCACAAAATATAGCTTGCAAACCCGTGGAACCAATTCAACATGGAGTCACGTTTCTCACAGGCTATTTTCTACTTGCAGATGCAACAGCCACATCATTTGTTGCAAAATCAACGAAAAGGCAGCGGAAAAGGTTCCGAGGCGTTCACACTGGTGTGACAATATTTTTAAAAAAGAATAACTCGCTGGTAACCTGGTATTCCCTGTGACAGCGGGTCAATTAAAGAAACAAGGTGTCAACAGCATGATCTCTGTACACAATTAGTTGCAACTATGGGGCATTTCTTTAGTGAAACATAGCTACTGCAGTTGTTCAAAAGCCATCATACCCATCAGGTTTTTCATACGATGTTTGAAAGATATTACCATCTATGGCTCAATCAAATGAAACTCTAGATGAGAGATGAAAAAATATCTTAAACTTCTAGCACAAGATTTCCTCGCTATCGTTAGCAACCGCATACAAATAATGCACAATTCAAAAGTAACATCTAAAGCTCGATAGCACTAGGTTCTCCTTTTTTTTTTTTTTTTAAACCAGCGTAAAATGGCCACCTGGCCACTCTCTCTTTTTTTTTTTAAACCAGCGTAAAATGGGCTACCTAACCTTGGTCATTTTATTTTTTTGACCTGTGTGTGATATGTTGCTGGAAGGGGTTGATCAAACACGCGAGAATACGGTGAGACGCCGATTTATTAGATAAAAAGGTGGTGTTTTGTTTACTGCCACTACACTGATTAAATTACTATGGCGGAGATTGTATCTCTAATTACAGGGCAAGAAATACCACACTGTGGAAAATGGCCTACTTGTAAATGAAATGGTATTGAGGATAAGGGTGAATAGATATACATGATAGGAGTAGTAAACTTTTTTTTTGCTGGTTGATGTGGTGATTACAGTGTTGTTGCAGCTGCTGCAATAACTATCGCGATCGTTTTACACATTCTCTCCGACTGTGATGTTGCTTAGTAGGCGATACGGAAGAATACGTGAGACTAAGTTTTATTCTTCGAAGAAGATGCCTTAAACAGTACCCACGCTCCTGTCTTTTAGACTTAGGGAGCGGGCTCTTAATTATTAGCTTAGTTGGCTCTATATGTCTCTCGTTTACAACACCGACATCGAAATTTGTTGAGGATCTTGATGTTTTTGAGCAAGTCGTAACGAGAATATACTTCAACCTTATGACCAATATCCACTACCACTTCTCGTATGGACTTATTCAAAGGTATGAATAACCTGATGTCGTCAGGATTGGTCGACAATCCGGCATAGTCAATTACCACAAGGCGAATTTGTCGAGCGGATTTTGTGATCTTGGTGATTAAGTCTTGTGTATTACCAGAGCAATCGTCGAAAGTATATGGTGGAGTTGTTGCATCCCGTTCGGCAATTGGGTCGTTGGCAGAAGTGTTGTAAGACACAAATACATCTTCACATAAGAGCTTCGTCTTCATCTTGTAGATTTGGAGATTTACTAGCTTCTTTTTGGTTGTGTCAGATTCATTGGTATTTGATTTTCGTACGTAACCAACAGTACATTTGGTGGCCATTGACGATTTGACCAGTGATCTATATTCCTGAATATTTGAAAGATCATCCCAAGTAAAATCTAATCAAAATAAGAAGAATATTTTTAATAAAAAATAGATGGATACTTTCCGGGTATTACCTCTGTAAACTTTTTTGACGACATTGAGCAATCGGCCACGTTTTCTTTTTTTATTAGATTGCTTTCGAATAGTCGTACCCCATGTGCCATCTTTTGACATCCAGGCGGAAAGGTCATCTGACGTGACAGTATCATCTGGAATATAAACTGAAACAAGGTCATGGACTTCAGTTTCCGAAAGAAAATACTCTTCCATTATGCCTGGGATGGTTGTGGAAGGCATGATCTTGGCCACAGCTACATGGTAAGTCATACTTAAGTTGACATATATGCTAAGCAAATAAATTTTCTTTCGTGATGTATAGGGAAGGATTGCATCCAAAGACAAAGCCCAACAAAGCTGAGAATCCCCTTGAGGTTTTCAATAGCGCTTCCACACCGGACTTTATTCACGATAGCATACCGCGCAATACAATCGCCAACGTCTTCAGTCCAATCCCTGATGGCAACTGCAGATTCCGAGCGCTGACAAAAGCAATCACCGGTGAAGAAGCCAATTGGGCTTCGATAAAGTCTTCCATGCTATCGAACTTTGAGGAACTCTGGGAATCACTCTACCAGAAGTTAGGTATGGAGCAGGATAAGATTCGAAACATTCTTTCGAACCGGGAATATTCTTGCAACTCAAGCCATTGGATGGACACGATCGATTGTCCACAAATAGCGGCGGAAACCTTTGGAATAACAATTTCTATATACAGTTCAACTGGTGGCTGTATGTACGTTCCATATACCAGAATTCCTGAAAACACACGACCGCTAGTCATTCAACTCCACAACTGCCATTTCTACCTAATAGAGATCAAACCTAAGAGCCATATATTCTGCCCTCAGCTCAACCCTCAACACCATCTTTTTTGCCAGAATCATCAGTATACAGATTGGTCCATAATGTATGATTGCAAATAAACCTTTGACAGTTAATCATGCACAGATGAGGTGTACCTGGAACTTCTATTGACGTCACAGTTGGGGTGTGAGGTGTGACTTAGGGGTGCGCGTAGCAAATCCCGAATTTTTTTGCACGACATGAAATTCAAAATCAGCGACTTCACTTTCTGAAATGACTGTATCTGTCTTTTGATTGGCTGTATAAATCACATGACTTTCACATTTCTTTATATGCTTCGCTTCCCCCCCTGACGATAGATATATACCAACAACATGCCCCGTTGCTGTCCTTCTTGCAATCGAACAGATCATCTTTGAAGTTCCAATCGTTTATGCCCTTTGAATCCGAGGAATCAACAGCTACCTCGGCCACAATCTCGACCACTTGCGAACATTCTTCCAAGACCCGTCATCAGGTAAACTATTTTTTCCCTTCTTTTTTTTTTTTCTGGATGTATATATCTATTTTTTCCTTTCTTTTTCTTTTTTTTTTTTGGATGTATATCTTTTACTAGAAGGTGTTCTGACTTGAGAAATTGTTGCGTATATACATTAGCATTCATCCTCAGCCACTGCAACCATTGCAATCATATGACTTTGGAAGAAAAAGAAAAGATGTTCGACGATTTTGATCGCGTGATTGCTACAAACTATTGCAACCATTGCAACCATTGCAACCATTGCGACCATTGCGACCATTGCGACCGCTGCCTCCACCACAACCAGTGTTCCCGCCTCAACCTGTACAATTGCTTCCACACTTGCAACCACTACCAGAACCTCTCTGTGATCTCCTGTTTGCAGATACTGAGGCTGGAAAGCACTTCCGTCACAATATCAGAGCGTATAACAATAGCTTTGCTTTTTCTTCCTTGGGTGTCCAACTTGATCGGACGTTAGCAAATGCCATTGGTGGATCATATATGTTTCGTATTCATGGCAGAGTTTTTCACCAAGTTGGGCCACTGATTCCAGGAGAGGGCTATTCTCCTGCTTTCGCTCAACTATACATATATGATTCCGTTTCGTAATCAAATCATCGCAGATCATATTATGAGAATTTAGATCCAGTCATCATGGATTCTATCCAACGGATGATGTTGGCTGTTAGTCCATTTGCAATGACGCTTCAGTCTGTTTCTGAACGACTTCGCAATCAGCCAAATGTTGATCTCACTGTTCGAATATCTGGAAACGTGGCTCAGGAGGGGCGCCAATATTCCTCTCCAACAACCGCAGAGGTTGCAGTAATTATTCCCAACTACACTGAGGATCAACATGTGCCACTGAGGGACGTGATTCTGTTACATAAAAAAGCTTGGACCGTTGTAAGCATCCATTTGGATGCACACACTATGGAATGAAAACCGAGAGTGATAAAATAATAGCAAAAGCCAAAGGCGTAGAGGTTGGTACTAGCCAGGAGGATCAATCCGTTATGAAAACCCTATCAGGTCTTTACACCAAGAGAACTGTAACCGACGATGGTTCAACTATCCCGATTTTATACAGGAAATATTTTTTTTTTCTATTACACAATAGTTTTTTATATATATATATCATTAGCAAAGGAAGGCGAATAAAAAGGAGATGACAGAAAAGAGTAAGAAAAAAGTGAGAAAAGAATGAGAAAAGACATAGGAAAAACATTGAGATAAAAAGGATAAACACTGAACAAAAGATAATGCCGCTACTATTACTTTTAATGCCGCCGCCATCGACTTTACTACCGCCGAACTCGAAATGACTACCACAGCAACTGACAAAAGCACATGACAAGTCATACAAACACAAAATGTCCGCACTGTATTCAGACACGAAATGTCCGCATTGTATTCAAACAGACAATGTCCGCACACAGTTCATAGTACCTTAGCCATATTTTGTATTCACTAATTTTTGTATAAATACCCCCACTATTTTTCAAAACGAATAAAATATCAGGTTACCGTATAGGTTATTACAACTAAAACAAAAGTTGTCTGCTTTCTATTTTTCAAGCGCTAAAGCCAAGGTTCTCTCAAGAATATCAAGACCACAATTGTCTCCTTGTACCTCCGTTGGTTTTTATCAAGAAACCACCGATAACATCTTTTTCTTTTTATTTATTCATTGACACACGCAGCAACTTTATTATCCTTTGATTCCATTTGAACGATCCAACACGAGATCTCTGGTAAATCATAAACACGATCTACTAACGATCATATTTTCTTTTTCTTAGAACCTATCAGGAGTCTATACAAACACCCGTTATATTCGGTGTTAAAGAAACCTTTTTCTTTTCTTTCTATCTTTATCTTTCAACTGAGAGATATCACATCTAGTCCTTGTGTTGACTCAAAACCTCACCTGGTGTTCACTAAAACCGAAACCTACCGTTATTATAAACCGCTATCTACATCTTGGTGTATTTTATTACCGAAAACCGCTTTACACTCACAACTTGGTACACGGCCACAAAAATTGTACCTTAAACCGTCATTCCTCACTTCTATTGGTTGGCTTCTGCAGTCTTCCTTGGCTAGAGCCCTTTAAGATTTGCACAACTTGGTTGGTTTCAGTCTGGACCTCCGGAGTTCTGGCTCTTGGTGGTTGGGTGCTGGCTGGGAAGTGATATCAATTTGGGGGCACGTTGCAAGAGGGGTACGCAATACTGGGAGGATTTCTCTCCGAACGATTGGGCTTTATTGTTGCGGCCAATTGAACGCCGCGCCCTCCAGAACTATGTGTGTATCATGCGTTGCGAGGCCCAAAGGACCGAGCCATCCTCAGAGCAATCCTGGGGGAGGCTGCCAGACCCCAGGAATACTCTCAATTGTATATGGCAGCGAGGGTATCTAAATAGGATTGAAGGGGAACATGTCAACTCCAATACTGTATTTTGCGATACATCTTCTCGCAGTGCTTCATACGCCCATATTCCTTCTTCTTCAATTATCATCATAGCATTATTATCTTTCTTGTCACCGTCTCTTCTTCTTCAATTTTCGTCGTATCCGTATTTACATTGACTTTGTATTTATCACTGTCACCTATCGTATAAAATCTTCTCACAAATTTTCATCTTCTTGCGGATGTCCTCCTCTTCTTCATCGGTGATCGTCACAGAGACTTCATCCTCACCTAACATCGGAATTTCAAGTATCAATCGAACTGTGATCTTCCACATACACAGAGCCCGCTCTCGCTTTTCCGACTTACCTGTTTAACACAGCTACTGAAGTATCCATGGACTGAGCACCCATGACTTTAATGTCCGTAAACCAAATGTAAAGTCAAATATTTATGGAAGATAAGTAGGAAGATCAATAAATAAGCTACGCTGCCGCTTGGGATGGCATAAATAGATTGTGCAGGCAAAGGTTCAGTGACTGATTGGATATGGCCGAGTTCTCTTTCTATTGTGGAAGGACAACCATGTCTTTACTTGGATGAAAGTGATATGCAGTCGAATATGAGTGAACGGCTTGCTCTATGGGCTGAGGAAACATAATGGCTTTCCCCTATTTCCTGCGTACATAGAAAGACAATTGAATTTCTCGGTATATCAATAATAGTGGGGTTATCTTCAATAACGCATAGCCATGCGACCACAATAGTAAAATCTCCGCATAGAAACCTTTAGCGCAATGAGAAGAAAAGAAAGTATACATTTTTATTTAAAGAAAAGCGAGGAATACTGGTGGCCCGCGGGCGTGTTGACTAATAAAGTAAACAAATTTGATAACAAGTTAAACACAATGCTATCAGGGGTTCGTACAATTAAATTGTGCAGGTAGTAGGTACAATACAGCTGCAGGTCTGCTTGCAGGTCGTGCCAGCCTTACAGTTGACGTAATAACCGTTGCAGTGACAGTATGTCTTCTCGCAAATGTTTGTGTCGCTGAGATCTGCCTTGCAAACAACGAATGCCATCCATGTCATTGACCAACACATCTGTTGTCGTTTGCTTAAACTACGCTCGCTTGTAGCGCCCTCTTCACACCGCCCCAGGGGAAGCCCATTAACGCAAGAGACTGGGATAAACAGCTTGTCACCAGCGTAGTAGCCGTTGTAGATTCCATCGGTAACGTTCTGTCCTTTCGCATACAGTCCTGGCAATGAGCTGTGATTCTCGGAAGGAAGAATAGCGGCAAGTGAGCCCGCAATAAAGAGAGAAACAATAAAGAACTTCATATTATAATGCACATCTTGTTTTTCCCGATACTCTTATATAAATACCTTCGCAGTATGTTAACTTTCTCGAGTTTCCTAAATACAGTTAGTGCTATCTGAATAACTAATTCTGCCAATTTTACCTTTTAAGGTTATTAAGATAGTTTGAATAGCAGCCAACGTCGCGCATCTTCGGTCTTGAAAACTATTTAACGTAAGCAGCTAGCTTAGTATGGCGTACTGGTCTGAGTTGAAAGCCGCAAGCTGAATGGATGTAGTGCGGATACGAGGCTTAGACTCTGTAGGGACGAGGCTTTGGCTGTGGAAACAAGGTTTTGGTCGGTGGAACATCTGAGTGACCCGATATTTTATGACATGCGAGTACAAAACACCTCAAAGATCGAGGTAATATACATTTATCTTTTCCAACAGTATAGAAAAGCAAAGGAGCTGATTGTATTTCGCAAGACAAAACTAGTAAACTATGTAAAACAAGGGGTGTAGCCGTAGTAGCGTGCGGGGAGCGGATTGGCGGGAAACGGTAAAATTAATGACTCTGCAGGGCAACCGAAATTGATTGTCAGTAGGCATGTGGTACTATAGAATCAGCATGGACCACCTTCAAGGAAGATCAGTAAAAGATGTGTAAGTCATTGGCGTTAAGGAATATAAAACCAATAGTTGATTTGTTTCCACTATCTTATCTCTTATTCCCAATTCCTATTGTCTCTGGTGAACATGCAATGGCAAAAGGAATCTTTCTGGCAGGTTCTTTATGGACCACGTGGAGATAAACTAGTGTGAGCACTGGTACACTGAGTGACCACTACCACGACTGCCACACTTTGGCAGGGAAGTTGGTTCCTTGCTGAGCTTGCTCCATTTGCGGCGTATTTGCGACCTAATATAAAGTTGAACTAGTACCATAAAATACCTTTGGATAATAATTGTATGCATTTCCTTCTTGCATTTTTTTTTTTTTTGCAAAGATGTTTCAAAATACAAGTACACCAATTTCTCATTCGGAGATTTGAAATTATAGTTGGCCAGTGCTTTTAGCCTTTCCAAAAATACGACTAGGGTTTTTTTCTTAATATGGTGTCACCCATCTCTGAGCTGAGCTAGTATGTTTTCCTAGCTGTTGTGCATCAATTAAAGTACTCAAAATTTTTCACACGCTAGTCGAGGAGCGGTGCTGTATTTTTATCTGCATTAACTAATGTAAACTTGTCTAGTCGTCTTTTCTCATGTATACACTTATGTCATTTGGCTTGTCTATGGATATAGCGTACATCGTTGTACTCAGAAAGTGAGAACAAATAGTTAGTATAAAGCTAACCGATTCGGCAGCGTAGACTCGCTCAGCAATGTAGCCCATGGATACATAATAGCCTCGCTCGTCAACAACGTGGCCCTGTCCATCTTGACAAAAATTACCTGTTTTTTTTGGTTGTTCAAAGTTCCTAAAAAATAAAGTACTCAGATAACGAACAGTCATTGTTGTAAAACAAGCGTCGCAATATCTTTAACGATTGCATCGATTTCATAAATGTTCATCGGCGATTTCAGGATCCTCATATACGCCTTTTGATTGTCATGATAGGTATAGCTTTTAGGTGTGGTTTCTCGAGATTTTGTTCCATCTTTCAAGGGTGATTATGCTGTCTGAGAGAATCCGAGTTGTTTAGGCGCGTGCTTTTTTCGCATGGAATTGTAATGCGGAAAGTAGAGTTTTATCATGTGTTCGATGTATAATCGGCAGCTTTTTTTTTTTTTTTTTCGTAAAGTACGTTCAACATGATATGCATATTTCATCCAAATGAATTGGTGCACGTTATTTGATTCAAAGTTATGGTGCACTAAAGCTATAATCGACAGTTTTTTGCTCGAGCTTGCAAGGGTTATAACGGGACACAAACCTGCCATATCAAAAAAATAATGAGTTATCGTCATAGAGAAGGTCCTTTGGCACAAGTCTAACTCGTTATTTTGTCTAAAGTTGTTTAAAAAAATTTTTTTTTATCTTTCCAAAGTTAGGATCTTTAAGCAGGGCCAACCCATGATTGAAACGCTGGGAGGAGGTCCAAAGACCCGGGTAAATATTTACCCATACATCAGTTCATGGACCCGTATGAAGTGCGCGTGAGATGCACTTCATTAGACTCCTCAAAATGGGACGTCCAAACAAATGTAGAGCATTAGCTTTGAAACTAAGAGAGTCCGGAAAACAATTTATTCCCATAGTCACTATAGAAACTGAAACCGACAACAATGATGCAAGTTCTGAAAATGAGGACGTCAGCTTTGACTGACCTGGTCACCACCTTTGACAAACTTCAACCCTGCACAAAAAATGATGGCTCTTATTTACGTGGCAGTTACGTTAAAGGCTTAAGGACTATGCAGTGGAGAATTGCTAAGAGACAGCGTGAAGAAAAAGAAAGGCCCTGAAAGAGCACATGCCTATCAACAAGTACTTCCTTCCTGCTGCTCTACATACTGCATCCCCGCCTCATCAAACTCCAACGAAGATAAGAAGATACTACAAAAGATGCTGGTGGTATATAGAGGCCTATAGCAGAGGAATTGACGCATGGGCAGCCGATGAAGAAGTGAGGCACTTTATGACGAGGGTATTCACATCTCACTGTAGATTAGGCATCAACGAATAAAATTCGCTACTTGAGCGGGAGTTTAAATGCTAAAATTGAAACAATAAGAAATTGTTGATTATAGCTTTAGTGCACCATATTTATTTGTTTTGGCGCTACTGTTTTTCCTCATTTCTTTCGAAGAGGGAAAAACACGACCCATTACAGATATGAAATCATTGCGGAAGCAACTGTAATGTGGTGCTCTATTAAAACCTCTCTTATGCTTAACCCTCTTGTTTACTTGCCTTGTCCTGTTTGCTCGTAAGATATGATTTACTGCCATTGTCTGTCATATTTAACCTATTCCAGAGATCCATTCCTCATAGAGCTAATAGCACTTTATATATATCAATAGATGTAAATGGATGTTGGTCAGTCTAGCAGGCAAAAGCCATCCGGATCCTGCTGTCAACTCATGTCTCCAGATCGATCATGTTAGACTTGTGGAATCGACCGGCCAAAAAGTACCTTCGACGATCAACGGCATTACACCGACATATTGAATGGGTGGGATTTCGCTGACGATCTATGCGTGCGGTATAAACGACAAGAACTAGTTAACAAAGTGTGATCTGCTCTGGATGTGGTGTAAGGTAGAAGGCTTGACTGGGAAAGAACTGTTGCCCTTGGATCACACAACGTAGTTAGAGATGGAAGTTAGTACCTGGAATTAATGAGATGAACGATCATTATGCATATCCTGTTGGGGTATATCGAACGCGTTGGAGCAACAAATTTATTTTATACCACGACGTTATTTCATAAAGTGTACCTCTTGATCATAAAATGAGAAATGTAGAGAAGGTAGGAGTATGAAGAAAAGTCACAAGAAAAAAATATGTTTTCTATCAGCATCATCAGCAGAAACTGCCAGCCCCTGTAATTCCCTACCTGGCTAGGACGATGAAGACGTAGAAAAGTATATTGGCCGATTGACAAGGGTATAAAAAGGAAAAGCAATTGCTGAAGCGCACTAAAAAAAGAGAAATAAATCGGTTCTTTTAGTATACTTGGCAAAAGCAACTGCGTCAACAAAAACCATAAAAATGCTTCCTGTCTCATAAACACGCAATTGCAACTGACAGTTGAGCACAACTGTACAAGAATAACGTAAACAAAACGTCAGCAAGGCATAGGAATCCCGAACTGATTGGTCGTCAAGAATTATTTTTAAATCAATTCTCAACATTGCAAAAGAAAAGGTCTGCACAGTATATACTGTTTGCTTCTGAAATGAACGGTTCCAAGTGAACTAGTTCATTTCCTTCTTTTGTATTTTGTTACAATTATATATTCCGTTCCTTTATGCCAGCATCCAAGAATTGATTGTCAGCTTGTGGCTTGTGAGCACGAAAATTCAAATATCCTGCACACGATTTTCCGCATTACCATCGATCAGAATCATGGGTTATCGCAAAGGAGGTCGATTCAAGAAACGGGCAGCCAATCCCGTAAGGATGAACTACATATATTTCCTGTGTTCAAACTTGAACTTGATATAGAGGCCGGAAAACACGACAACGGAAGACAGTCGCGGTTCCGCTAACTACAAGGATATCGTAAAGGACAACGAGAAGTTTAGAAGCTACTACAAGGTAAAGCAGTATATTAATATAGCACTATCGGCGCTGACAGAGAAAGATAGAGCCAAAACCTTCTCTCTGATGAAGAGTTCGAAACTTTTTATAACGTGCTCCAGACTCCACTTCCAAGTACTTTTCGTATTACCGGGAGCAGAAGGTAATTGGTGATGGGAAGCAATAATATATCATTTACGCTGCATTATAGTAACGCCATGCAAATCCATGAAGTGGTCCAGAAAAGCTATGTTCCCAGCATGGAGAATGTGGTAATCGATGGACAGAAATATGATCCTCCCACACCATTGGCATGGTAAAGATAATTAATATAGTAGAAAGCAAGATTATTTATGCGATTATATTAGGTATCCAGATCAACTTGCGTGGCAGGTAAATGCACCAAGAGCAGTGCTGAAGCGATCGCCAGAGTTCTCGAAGTTCCATAAATTCATTGTGAGCGAGACAGAAGCTGTAAGTACAGTCAACGGGCCTCCAACCAATTCATATATTTACGGGTAACTTGGATAGGGTAATGTGAGTAGACAGGAAGCTGTTAGTATGGTGCCTCCTCTTCTGATGGACGTCAAACCACACCAATGGGTAAGGCAGTGCGGGGAAATGGATCATTGGTGTTAATATTGTATTAGGTTCTTGACATGTGCGCCGCACCAGGTTCAAAGACGGCACAAATTATCGAAGCTATTCATGCCAACGATAGATTGAACGAAATGCCAAGTATGATAAACCATATCTATGTGCTCACAAGATGGATAACTAACACTGCACTATAGCTGGCCTTGTCGTCGCGAATGATGCTGATTACAAACGAAGCCATATGTTGGTCCATCAATCCAAGCGACTACAATCTCCATGCTTTATGGCAACTAATCATGACGCTTCGCAGTTCCCAAATGTACATGTTCCTGTAAGTATCACAGAAAATCATGCTTAAACGATTTGTCTTACATTTTATTACCTTAGGTGGAAGGCAGTACTACGCCTTTGCCCTGGCAGTTTGATCGTGTTCTGTGTGATGTCCCATGCAGGTAAGAGTAGCCATCGCTGACTTAAATTGTAGCCTAACTTGTTTATAGCGGTGACGGAACACTACGAAAGAATGAAAAGATTTGGAAGGAATGGACACAAGCTTCGGCTCTCTCACTGCATAGGTAAAGAAGATTCTTTTTTGTGGCGGGATCTGGGGGTCTGGGCTGGCATCCACGCGGGAAGGCTGACATGCAGAAAACAGTGTACAGGTGCAGATCTTTTTGCGAGGTGCTCAGCTGACTAAACTTGGTGGTCGCATTGTTTACTCTACCTGCTCATTCAATCCTATCGAAAACGAAGCAGTTGTTGCCGAGGTTCTGCGACTTGCAGATGGTAAGTTGGAGCCGATAAATATGAGAAATAACAAAAGAACCAGGTGCCTTGGAAATCAAGGATGTCTCAGACCTGCTTCCTGCCTTGAAGCGAAAGCCTGGTCTCAAAACATGGAAGGTATGCGGAAGAGAAGTGACGAAAAAGAAGGCTGACCAAATCTTGAACTATTAGGTGATGACTAGAGAAGGACAGTATATTTCATCAGTCGATGAAATTGAGAATGGTCGTCAACGGTTCAAATTCCCTAAGACCGTTTTCCCGCCTGCAAACGCTGACGAATTGCATTTGGATAGATGGTACACTGAATTTTTTTTATTACCCGCGGTCAATCTGATTTTTTTTTTTTTTGGTAGCTTGAGAATCTACCCACATGAACAGGATACTGGTGGTTTCTTTGTTGCTGTTTTTGAAAAAGTCAAGCCAATGACGGCTGCTGACCGTGCACATCTGGCCAAAAAGCAAGGTGTGCAGATCAAGGCTGACGAAGTGGCAGCGGCTGAAGTCGAAGAGGAATCGTTGGTGAAATCCGTTGAGCTAGCAGCATCTGAGGAGGAGGAGAAGCCTGAAGAAGAAAGCAGTGCAACGGAAGTGGAGGTTCCAAGCAAACGTACTGCAAGTGAAAGTGGCGAGAAGCCTGTCCAAAAGAAGCCCAAGAAGGATGTACCTGGGATTAAAGAAGCACCTTTTGATCTGATGCGACCTGATAATCCTGATATCAGTGAGATTAGGTAAGCGCGCCGCAGAATATGAGATAAAGTGTTCCTTACACTATTACAGGAACTTTTATGAGATGGATCCCAGCTTTCCCACAGACCAGTACTTGCTGCGATCAGAGGAAGCAGCTAAGAATCGCAGTCTGTACTTTGTATCAAAAGCTGTTAAGACAATCCTGGAAGCCAATGATGTCGATCGTTTGCATATCGTCAACACTGGTGTCCGGTTGTTTGTTCGTCAAGGATCTTTGTTAGAAGGCGGATCACCTTTCCGACTTACGTCTGAGGGCTTACCTTTGTTAGAAAGAGTGATCTCGGATCGCCGACGTGTCCGTGTTTCTTATGCTGATCTCAAGACATTATTAACAGAGGCTTTCCCTAAGTTGGAAGAATTTGAAGCAGATACAGCTAATCAGCTTGGAAAGATGGGTAATAGCTGCATTATGAGAATCTTATGTCGTCTGACGTATTTATTGCTATTAGAGTTCGGCTGTTGCATCTTCCACGTCGAACTTCCCGCGAGCGGTGAACATACGTAAATGTTTATAAGCTATGTTACCCCTACTTATTCCATTTTAGACCTGGATGGGCCACCTCTTTGTCGATGCCAGTGTGGAGAGGCAAAGCATCTGTCAACGTATTGTTAAACAAACAAGACAAGCGGTGAGTAATCCCTCTTTTCTTTTCCTTTTTATTTTTTTTGCAAGTGGCACTGACGTTGTGTAACCAGATCACTGTGTCAGAGGATATTTGGCATTATCCCTGCAACAACCCCTGCTCATCTGCAACAACGAGCTCTTTCCAATCAAAAGAAGGATAGCGGTGAGGAAAAAGAGATAGAAACACCTACAGAAGAATAAATTACCTATTTCTTTGTTTTATGGTGGTGGAGATAAGAAATGCACAAAAACAAATATACTTGCTAAATAGGATAGAGTTTCTTATACACGTCAAAGGCGCTATCAAAGTGCTTTGATCCGATTCGTTACCGAGTTAAAGGCCGAGGAATAACAAAGGATTGGCGTGCAA
Source organism: Saksenaea oblongispora B3353 (assembly GCA_000697495.1). Classification (NCBI taxonomy): domain Eukaryota; kingdom Fungi; phylum Mucoromycota; class Mucoromycetes; order Mucorales; family Saksenaeaceae; genus Saksenaea; species Saksenaea oblongispora. Next base: position 42,220 of record JNEV01001363.1, read on the forward strand.
CCATGGAAAGGGCGGTGATTCAAATAAGGAACTGCTTCAGCAAGACTCCTTCTCCCTTTTACCTTTTCTGTACGCCAAGAATTTGGGCAAATAATCTTGCTGAGGCTCCTCAATTGTTTTTTGCATCCCCAAAGTAACTTTTGGGTTTTGTGATTGGATGCGTTTCCAATGACGGAAGAGTAGGAAATAGCAATAACGGGTTCCCAAAATGCAACGTGCTGCTTTTAAAACGGACGAACTCTCGTTGCGTTCTTTATATCTTCTTTTGTGCATGTTTTTCTACGGAACCATAATCACTGGAGAGAACCCCTCTCGAAATAACCGTACCATGCAACGACGTCGTCTAAGAAGCTTTTCTGCCAGCTCGATCCATTCACCCGCTTTGTTAAGTCGCGGCTTTGCTAGTCTCAGGGGCGTCAGCAGTCGTCGATCATCCAACTCTCTACCATCTTCACCCATGCCTGCCACTGATACGACACAGCCACCGTCTGATAATTCATCTTCGCTCCACGTCCGATTAGTCCCCAATGTAGGATCAGCATGCCGCTGTTTTATTTTTGAAGCGATCGATCGAGCCCTGCAACCCGGAGTCACGTACAAGATTGGACGGTACAGTGACAGAAATATGGTACCCGAACGAATATCGTTCAAGAGCAAAGTTGTTAGCCGCAGTCATGCGGAATTGTGGGTTGACGAGGGAAAGGTCTGTATGTACATTGTTTTATTGAAGACTGACTGGTATTTGTTATTCTTCTCTAGATGTACATCAAAGATATTGGGTCATCTAGCGGTACGTTTATCAACCGTGTCCGTCTTAGCCCTCCAGGGAACAAAAGTAGGCCGCATGAAATCAAGAATGGTGACATTATCCAACTTGGTGTGGATTATCAAGGTGGAGATGAACCAATGTATCGGGCAGTACGGATACGAATGGAGGTGAATCATCACCCTCAACCAACATACAGTCGAGCAGCATTCCAGCAATTGAGACAGCATTGGACTGTCGATCCCACCAGCGATGGCACTGGAAGCAACTATATCCAGGAATGTTGCATATGCTTATATGCCATTGCTCCCTTCCAAGCACTATTCACTGCTCCATGTTCTCATGTGTTTCATTTCAAATGTTTACGACCGATCTTACTACAAAATCACCCTGCATTTTCTTGTCCGTTGTGCCGTAGCTATTCTAACCTGGAAGCAAGTGTGGCGGTGGAGGTCAGTGACGTGATGGAAGCGCTGAAACTTGAAGAAAGATCATCACCATCGCAACAACAACAACCACCACCGATGATAAAAGAAGAGGAGGAGGAAGGAGAGGAAGAGGAAGCGACATCTTCGGCTGGAACGAAACCGCAAACAATTAATAGACAGCAGCAAGTTAGTCGGACAGATGGATTTTTATCAAGTACTCTGGTCGCTTCACCTACGCTTGAGGATATACCATATTTTTAAAACGAATGTCGCAGGCTTTGAATCTCAACATCGCATTTTTTTTTAAAAAAAAAATAGATTTTGCCTGCTTAGATATCCAATGTTCATTCACCGAAAAAAAAAAAAAATTCTTGGAAACGTCCAGGTGTATTACACGACCACTGTTCCTGCGCAAAGTTCACTTTTTTATAATCTGAATAACCAATGAAAATATTGTCTTGAAACAATTCTTTCTCACCTGCAGAGGGTCTTGTCGAACAAATGTGATGAAAAATGTGACAGGAAAATGTTTTTATACTTTCCACACACTTCAAGGTAAGCCTAAATTTTTCAACGTGAGGATTGGTAAGTGCATCAATGCAGAGCAGAAGCCGGGATATATAACTATTGGTACTGATACAAGATATTACACTAGTTTTTGAAATACTTTCGATAAACGGGCGAACACATGCAAATGAAAAAAAAAAAAGTTTTTTTTTTCTTTTTTTCAAAATGCAATGAATTTCACATCTCGAGAATATTGATATGCTTATCTATTTCCTTATCCACCAGATCTGTGTCTAATTGAGTAACTCTTGTCTGTCACTAAAAACAAAGTGATGCACTATCAATTCTGGAAAAGAGACTATATCCACAAGGGTTAACAATGTTTGTAACAGTATAGCGCTGAACGATCTCTACAACAGCGTTTTTCGTTCGCAAATTTGCTAGAACAACTGCCGTGATAAAAAAAAAAAAAAGTAGCATTATGTGGCCTCAGTGCTAGCCAACAGCACGCAAACAACCAAGTATGCCTTGCTTTCTTAAAATAGACGTACCACGGTCAGAAATGAGATGATCTCTATTTTCTTTTTATTTTGAGCTTCCACGAAGCGCAGTAGTGACGTTTCAATAAAACACAATAGAATTGTAGTATACTTTTGCCGTATACACCTTTTTCTTTCTGTTCTTTCTTTAACTACAGATACAGGACGCAATGTATAGAAATCAACAGATAAGTAAACCATATGAGACTCGCTGTTAATGGTAATAAATAAAATAACACTCTCTGCCGTTCTTCTTTTTGTTCCTAGAGTCATAGCTCACAGCAGAACTGTTCTAAACAACAACTCCTTCTTAATAGCGGAGCACTTAGTTTAAATGGAAATCCACCTATGCGGTGTCATAGATGGTTCAAGTCACTTCCTTCCAAACTCCAATTCCGGGTAATTTCAACGACAGGGCTGTGTTCTAGGTACACGGTGGTCGACCAGGGCTCACTGTAACCAAACAGATTTAGAATATGCTTGTCAAATGCACACGAAATAAAACATATTCTATATTGTCCTTTTTTTGAAGTCCGCACGTCTCCTAGTTTTCATCAACATGTAGCCTGTAAGAAAAGACAAAAGGCTGTCAGAATCTAGCAGGAATGGTTCCAGCTAGGTTCTAACGATAGCGCCCTGCCCCAGCATACACTAGTACACTAGAAAGCCTGCATATAGCATGCAGCAGCATCATTTCTCTTGCACATATCGATTTTGTTTATAGATTTTTTAGAGATGAAACTAAAGAATGGACAGTGTTACATGATCCTAAATGACCAACTCACGGAGTAAAATTGTATCTCAAATACGGAATGGTTGAGGATTAGTATGTGCCAATATTTTTCTTTGCCTTAAGTCGTTCAGGCATTCTCATTTGATAATCTAAGAAGTAATACAACATGATCAGTAAAACGGTAATTCGCCAAAATGTATAGCTCTTACCTCCGTTTTGAGTAATGTATCGCACCCATGGTAACGCCTGGTATCCACTCTTCTCTACTACCTTCAGGTATCGTACCTGGATGCCTGATACGGTGTAATAAGGGATTTCGAATTTTATATTGATTGGTGGTCGCTTCTCAGTTTCTTCTGCTAATATCATGCCCAAGTCAATTTTATATGATCTGCATAGTAAATTGTAGCTTACCAGCTTGAACAGAAGGCAGTCCAAAATGAGCTCGCATAATGAGTTCCTTGCCTCCCTGGAACTGCTTAATCTTCCACACCAAGCATGACCGCTCCGGTTTGTATGAAACTGATCCGCTACTACTCTGTAGCCTTACGTTACTCCCTTGCCAGATCTTTTGCATAACTTACCTTAAACTTGGGTGTGTCCGCATCGTCTGGCACTGGCACCTCGATCTCCACATTATTTGCTGTACTTCTGCGCTTGAACTGTGCCTTGGCCTTGATTAAGTACTCAACTCGTGAACCGGAGTATACTTCCACAACAGCTTCAACCCAGATCAAAGGCTTAACTGTTGTAGGTAATCGATAGCTCATCAACTCAAATTCACCATCGGGAGGAATAAAGCTGATCGTGCGGTCATTTTCGAATTTACTTAGTCGTACACATTGATGAAACTTTACATCTTCCATCTCAATAGCCTTGGCCGATGTGTTGGCTACACAGAATCATAAGCCATCCCATATTTGTCCAACATCTAGGATTCAACTCTTTACCTCTGCCTGTCGCCTCAAACATCACCTTATCGTTCAGACCTAACCGCAACTCTGGCATGCCGGAAAGGAAACACCGCATTTTGACAGCACCAAGAACTTCGCTTCGTAAAACGTTGCCATTTGCATTCACCTGGGAGGCATGTCAAAAATTTCCCTCTTTCATTACTATGCGTTCTTACCAACAAATTCACACTCTCTATCACATCTAAGAAAACTTCGTTCTTCTTGTACTTGATGCCTTCCGAACGCCATGATACAGCATTTGTGACAGCCATGGGCGGTCGCACTTGAACCTCAAGTTTGTAAGCATCCTGAGTAATATACCTATTAAAAAAAAAAAAAGGACGACTCATTCTAGCCATCGCTCGAGATTTCGAAAGTTTTTCACTTGCTCTTGTAAGATTTTCGGCTCTGTTGTTTGAGGATATCCAAAGTCCATCATCTCGTCCAATAATTCGTAGACAATCACAAAATTATCTCGGATCGATTCTTCTTCGAGCTCCTTAAAGTACTCTGCAAAGACTTGCGTCAGCTTGTGTAAATATAGCATAATGGCAGCGGCATTCGTATTTTTTCGCGTCAGTGCAAGCACTATTCAAAACGAAAATGTGAATCGGCAGTATCTCTTTACGCGGGTCTATCTTTGTAGATAGATTCAACATACGGTACAAATTGTTATGTTTGAGGTATAGATAGTTAATGCCTTCATGAGTGAAACACGGTAACGGCACATGCTCATCTTCGGCTTCAGAAACCTAAATACGGCATAAGCTTTTCCACAAAGACGTATTTAAATGACTTACGAGAGGCATAAAGTTCTCGACAGCGCTCATGGGGATATCGCCTCGATAGTTACGGGAAATAAGGACCTTGCCCTTCACATCCAATATGAACACTTTTTTGAAAGGACATTCAATGGTCAAAAAAAAACAATTCTTTCTCTAAATTAAAACGCTCATAGCTTTTACCTGCAGATGCCATGTCTTTAAACGCCTTGTTTTAGTAGTGCTCGGTGAAGTGGAATGGTGAGAAAGATGAACGCTCTTCGGAGGACGATTTCGCGGAAAAGCTGGCGGCACTAGAAATGTTTTTTTTTGCGTCACTGGGAAAACCGCGCTGGAGCTGTGAGAGATCGCAATTTGCATTATTCAGTAGTAAACTTCTAAAAATCTGTGGCGTACTTATCGTCTTTTTTTTTTTTTAATTATCAATGGGGTTGATCAGGTTTTTGTCGATGCATAAAGCACTGCAAGCATCGCAGACACTTGAATATCATAATTGAAACTTACCCGTGAAGGTGTAAAAGGCTTGGAGAATTTCGCGGGCCACTACCTCGGGCACTGGTTCCTCTGAATTAAGTACCTAAAAGTGCGGATTTTTTGAAAAAGTAAACAAATAAAAATGTCATCTAAGTCCTTCTTGAGATAATTGTCAATATAGGATGATAGGTTGGTCTGATATAGTTATTTGTTGCGTTGCCTCTGTCGGATCGGGAATTTCGTCGGGCACTCCCCCTCGGGCACTCTCATTCCAATACTTCCATCAAACCGCGATAATAAAACATGAGCTAAAAGCGTCCGAGGGTAGGGATGCCCAACTGTGAGAGCGTTTGCTACCTGGGAGTACGCAACGAGGTGTAATAATTTGAATAATCAAAGGCTCAATACGCCATGAAGTATATTCGAAATAGCAGTAGTGCATATATGCTGATGCACTGTATAATCATAATTACATCACACCAATTTATCACACTGAGCTAATACTTATCTCAAGAATGTCTTGGATTAAACTTATGCTCGTTCACTTCTTCCATAAAACCTCACTCTTGGGCACTTAATCTCAGGGGAAGGAGTGTCCGAGGGAAATGCCCGATTTAGATTGCCTTCGGATCTACTCCATGTCACCTTGAACTTTCGGCTCCCAAACAGTCGAGTCTCGTATAACGGTGTCAAATATTCTCATAGTCGGACACTTCCATCATCGGATACCATTAGTCTATGTCTCATTACTGCAGCTTGACAAATATTGGAGAGAGAGTGCCCGAGGGAGTTTCCGAGACTTACACGTCAGCAAACAATATATGAACTATGTGCGAGACACTCTTCCTACCGTAAGGAGCTAAATTCATTTCTAAGGGAACCAGGTCCACATAACGATATTGATCTGATAGAGCAGTGAGAGAAAATGTACACTGTTGAAGAATTACTACGGATTCTTCAATAATGCCCATCATCGCGTGGACCTTATGCTAGACCGCTTTTTGTCTTGTAATGTCTAATCGATTAGAGAAATCTGAAGCCTGGGACACCTACGTCTAAGTGACACTTCGTTATATCTCAATCCTACAGCGCCAGAATCCTCTACGGTTTCGTAAACCCGCTATTTGAGGCGCTTCAACATGTAGAATATTCGACTATATAAGACACTGTGTGGAACAACTCCAGAAGCAATACATGGTACTATAGTTTAAGCATAAATGTAGGGTCTATCTTGTATTCATCTCATTTTTGGAAAGCAAGGTGCGCTAGCAATTTCCAATCTCTCGAGACTGTTCCAAAATACTTGCAATTATGAGTATCTTTTTGCTGGCGTTCACATATATTGCCATGATGTCATACAGCGTTTGCAAGCTAGAACTCAGCTATACGTACTTTCGAGTTTTTGAAGGCTTCTTTCTGTGACATGTATTGCCGACCTGTATCATAAGTCTTAGTACAGTACATGTGACAAATGATACTTGCTTCGGGCAGTCATTAGCATGTATCATTATCGCCTAGCTAAAGCGCAAAGAGGTAATGTCATTTTATTAAAATTACCTATGTCAGAAAACGATTAATTCCTGGCATGGGCTATTGTTAATTATGCGTCGGTGAATCTTTGAATAAGCAACGCTTCCTCTTTAAAATCCGTAACTTTGCCGCCCGTCTTAAATCTATCATTATTGTCTCCTGACCGCTTCGCCATACAAGAGAAGCAAACTATGAGGAACAGCTACGTTCATCCTTCCCCATAGTGCGGTGTAGTGTTCTAGAAATATAGTTTTCCTGTTTTTCTACAAAATAAGTCCTTAAAACAAGTCTCCCAGATAGTGCTACCACCTTGTACTCTCAGTTGGCTGAAGTTTTCACTCAGGAGAGTATAGATTTGTCAATACACCTTTCTTACGCTGAGCGATATAGAAATATGTTGTTTAGGATGAACATTAACTCGTCTCGGGAACGTAACCACAGTTCAACCGTTTAGCTTTACAGTAACTAATTCAACCCAGACATCCATCATAAGTGCCTGTGATAAAAACAGGGCTCAATAATTTGCGTATTGTGTAACACTCAGTCTCACAAATTTCCGCGCCGTGGGTTTGACGCCTATGCAACCTGATTTTCTACAGAGGATTCCCATGAATAAGCAAAACTCCGTTTAGGACTCAGTTCTCCCACAAATACATGTGGTAGTGAGATTGAGCCCCGTCATCCCACCTTCTTTACTAGGTATGGCATTGGTCTTTGCATGAGACAAGTCTATACTACAGATTTATGAGAGATATACTGGACCAATCGTCATAGCATAAGTGTGATGCATCCTGAGAGAATTCAGGTACCAAATCCTAGTGACTGGTACGCAGAGTTTTGCCAGATATGGCATGGTTACTTTGTGTCCCAGTGAGCAGCAGAATAAAAAAGTAGGGCATAATTTCATAAACAGAGCGTTCAGCACTTTTATGTTTCGACTTGATATCTTGTGTGCTCTCTTACTACAATGATCTAGTAAGATATTCATCCGTTCTCTGCACAGTCACAGGCTGAGTAAGTAAAAAAGTCGGCCCTGAGAAGACTCTTCCGCACGTTCTGTTTTTTCTATTTATTTTCTGTTGAGTATGGTAGACAGGCCGCCACCACCATATACTCCACCGGCACCTGCTACAATCTTTGTATATCGGGATAATGACTACGAATCGACAGATGCCGTCCAGTACTACCACAAGACGGATAAACAAAGGCGAATGTGGAGATATATCGCAATTGGCGTGGGCATTGTGATTGTGGCAACCATAGCTATCATTGTGGGAGTAGTCGTGAGTAAGAGAAAGGGCTCTGCTTCTGCATATTCAGCAAAGGCGGAGTCACCTTATTCCAACCTTACCCGGCTCGTGACAAACACGGCTATCCAGCAAGACAAGCAACGCATCTTCGTAATTGGGGATGTACATGGTTGTCTCCAGGAATTCAACAAACTGGTGGAAACCATTGGTTACAATGCCCAAACAGACCAGCTCATTCTTGCAGGTGATCTCATTGCCAAGGGGCCTGACAGTATCGGCGTCATTCGACGAGCAAAGGAGCTAGGTGCAATGTGCGTGCGCGGTAATCATGATGACAAAGTGGTTCGACTCAAGAACTTTGAATTGCAACGGGGTGCACAGGCCATGCAGCCACCCAAAGCAGTCATGCCCGAGGGAGATGTAGCCGACCCACTGAAATTCAACAATTACCATGTCGAGATTTCAAAGTAAATGAGCAACGTAACACACGGATGATCCGTTGTTTAAAAAAACGATAACAGAATCTTGCAAAATACTAAAACATAATTATCACCAGGGCTATGACTGCGGAGGATTATAATTACCTAGCAAGCTGCCCATTGATCCTTCATTTCCCGTTCCTGAACAATTCGGCGGTAGTGCACGGCGGACTTGATCCTACACGTGAGCTGTTCAACCAGGTGCCTTATGATGTTATGAATATGAGAGATATCGATGGTAATGGTCAACCTACGGCGGAGAATGGTGTTGGAATAGCATGGACAAACAGTTGGAACGACGCAAAAAATCAGAGTATGCGTGTATATTATGGACATGATGCCGGCCGCGGAGTCAAATTACAGAAATATACCTTTGGCCTGGACAGTGGTTGTGTCTATGGTCGACGTTTATCCGCACTAGAAGTGAAAACCAGCCAATTAACTCAAGTTCAATGTAATAAATACAGTGAATCAGGGCAATAGAGCTTCACTTATATACAACTTCTGTTTGTTATCGGCATCCCTTTTTAAGATGACCAACTGTCAAAACGCCCTCTGTGCTTTCTTATAGTGATCAGGCATTATTACATGTACACGCTGGTGTAAAATAAAAATGGCGAAACAAAGTTCATTTTCGAGATCTGAGGGTGAATGCACGGACTGACAAAAAAAAAAAATCAAACAAATTGTCGCTTTCAATCGACATGCAGGAATTTGTACTTGCAATCGCCGCTTCATTTATATTCTATATATGGCAATCCCCGCTATTCATGTTGATGTGGATTTTATTTCTTTCGACTTTTTCAGCTATTCTCGGCTACTTGTCCACTGAAATTGCCTACGTACACAGCAACGTATCTCCAAAATTTGTTTGGAAAAAAAATGACGTATTCCAGCAATCGAGACACCACCCCAAAAGATTAGCAGATTTGGCTCTAATATCATTATGGCAAGTCGGTTCCTGGCCGACTATCTTCCCTCGAGTTTAGAAAAAGTCAGTGGAGAACCGTATTACCTCAGCCTCTGATGAGAAAAAAATAGTCACTTAGGAATCGGTCTCCTATAGTGTAAAGATTTAAAGGAATAGTCGCACTCTTAGCAAGCTTTTTGATTTCGTCTTTCCGCAGTATCAAATAAAACTATTATCAAAATCACTTGAAACAAGGAGAGAATACCGACTAGTCTTTAATTTCTTAGAGTCAACAGACTTATATAGGACTCTGGTAGCTCTTTGTTAAGCAAACCTAATGTGGATAGAGGGCTTATCTGGGTGGTCGATAGGTAAACACATGACCCAGTGGGCCATACTATTCGCGACAAATATCAGCCCAAGTCCCAGTAGGCTGGGCCATTTTCAGTCTGGGCCTCGAGTTGGCCAAAGACTCATTCTAATTTTAAGCTCTATTGATACTTACTATAGGCGGACTCTGTGCGGGTGGACCCTAACTGAGCGGACCAATAAGTGGGTTATAGCCCATTAAGTCATGCCGTTTGGAACGAGTAAGGTCCAAGTCCCAGTAGGCTGGGCATTTTTCAGGCTCGGCCTTTGGATGTCCCAGCCCATCTTAATATAAACGTTACAGTCCAACGTATCCCTAGTACATTGTGGGTCGGCAACTTAGTGGACTTCAAGGCAAAAAGTAAATGATATATTCACCACCGTGAATGCTAAAGGTGACGCAACTTTGCTTTTCTCGTTGGATGTTAGGTTTTGGCTTAGAAACTTTGTGGAACCTAAGCGGAGTCATCCGAGCGACAAGCTAATAAATAGACGGCTACAAATCATTGTTCATCTTTCTTTACTTTAATGTCTCTCTACAACGCGAAAGAAAAGTTAACATTCAACGTAATAAAGTGTACCTTATTTTTTTTAAAGTATAGCTGTCTAATCCGTTCACAAGATCCATGTTGCCAACCAGAGCACACTTGGCCTCCATTTTGACGGATATGTAGCCGAGTACTCTGCAATAGAGATCGACCAAGGAAAGGATAACATATTAGGACCCATTTACGAATACTCTTGCGACGAACAATTTGTGCAACGCACATGTACCAAACTTCTCAGGATCGAGAAATTCATGGATGATCTACTTCTTGATGACGACCTCCACGCTCTTCCTTCCCCACCAACCCCATTTGATATTGCTGCGGAAATCAGTTGCCGCTCGCGTAAACATAATCACGCATCTGTTAAAAATAACGTCGTTAAATACGACGTTTACTATTTTTCTTGGGGAGAAGTAAGAAGTTCTCTAGATAACTTGAGTAGTACAATTAACAGAGTTCTCATCAGGCACGTCTTTCCTCGAAATATATCAAAGCAAGTGATGACTTCGAAAAAGCTGTGAAAATGGCCCTGAACGAAGAAACTAACAAGAAAAAGTATGAAGCATTGCAAACCGTGTTTGGACGATTTGGTTATTACTATCCTTCGAAAATATTACTTGGTACTAATACCTCCTACACCTCCAACATTAAAACAGTGATTTTTTCCTTAGGAGGCATACTTGCTTATAATCAAGGACATTCGAACATTGAGAGTGGAATTGTAGTAGATTCCTCGGATAACAAAGTTGAACCTAACGTCGATATAGCGAAAATCATATCAGAACCGATCAAGGATCAGCGACACTGGAAGGTCATAGGTACATTCTGCGCATATCCATTACAATCAGTAGACAAACTTTTGTATTAGGTGGAGACCATGGTTCGTTCATCAAGGATGGACTGGAAAAGTGGAAAGAAACTATTAAGTTAGAGCCAATCATTACCCAGTTCAAGGATTTGAAACCAGTATACGACATTCTAGAGGATAACAAACGCTCTCAAGTGATAGAAGTATATAGCAAGTCATTTTCTGATGACAGCTTTGGTCAAGCAGGAAATTTGAGCCATGTTCAAGGAATCAAAGAGCAAGAACGAAAACTTGAGGATTCCCAAGGGCAAACAGGTACAGTACACTATCCGCAGTAAGATGTGGATCAGGTTAACATCAACAACATTAACGCGGGCAAAAAGTAATTGATCGCAGGAATGAAGATACAATAAATCAACCTGATGGTATGGATGTCGGCGAAAATGACCGATAAATGTCGCAACAGTGAGATTAACTTGAGCAAAAATACAGCCGAAGACTCACCAATCAAGCTCGGAGATTTGTACTACACTGGGAAAGGTGTAGATAAAGATTACAAGAAAGCACTTGAATGGTATCTGAAAGCAGCTTCTCAAGGCAATGCGGATGCATATGCAATTCTTGGAGATATGTACAGATATGGACAAGGCGTGAATAGAGATTACATCAAAGCCGTTGAATGGTACAGAAAGGCAGCCGAAGACGGACATGGAGTTGGGCAGAGCAATCTTGGACAGATGTATTATTTTGGATATGGCGTGAAAGAAGATGATGAAAAAGCAATCGAATGCAGTAGAAGCGCGTTAGAATGGTGTAAAAAAGCAGCGGATGAAGGAAATGCAGATGCCCAAAACAACCTTGGCTACATGTATGAGAAAGGATTGGGTGTTAATATCGATTACGCCAAAGCAGTCGAGTTGTTCGAAAAATCAGCGGATCAAGGAAATGCAAATGGACAAAACAATCTTGGATGTATGTATCACTTTGGATACGGTGTTAATATCGATTTGGCCAAGGCAATGGAATTGTATAAAAAATCAGCTGATCAAGGACATGCAAATGCACAAAACAATCTTGGATTTTTATATCAACATGGATTGGGAGTCGACGTTGACTACACCAAAGCAATCGAATTGTACCAAAAATCGGCGGATCAAGGGTATGAGTTTGGACAATATAATCTTGGATCTATGTATGTGAACGGAATGGGTGTGAATGTCGATTACTCCAAAGCAATGGAATTATACAAAAAATCAGCGGATCAAGGATTTGATTGTGCGCAAAACGACCTTGGATCTATGTTTCAGTATGGATTAGGTGTCAACGTTGACTACGCCAAAGCAATGGAATTATATAAGAAGGCAGCTGACAAAGGAAATTTGTCTGCACAAAATAATCTTGGGAGCATGTATCATAATGGGCTGGGAGTCAGTGTCGACTACTCCAAAGCAATGGAACTGTACAACAAAGCAGTAGAAAAGAGCTTTGCAGATGCAGAAAACAATCTTGGAATTATGTATGAGAAAGGCCTGGGTGTCAACGTCGACTATGCCATAGCAATGGAATTGTACACAAGATCTGCGAGTCAAGGAAGTTTATGTGCACAAAACAATATTGGATGGATGTATCATCAAGGATTAGGTGTCGCAACCGACTACTTCGTAGCAATCGAATGGTACACATTATCAGCCGATCAAGGAAGTGTATTTGCACAAAACAATCTTGGATGGATGTATCAGAATGGATTGGGTGTCAATGTCGACTACTTCAAAGCAAGGGAATTGTACAAAAAATCAGCGGATCAAGGACTTGCAATTGCACAAAACAATCTTGGATTTATGTATCAGCATGGACTGGGTGTCAAAGTGGACTACTCGAAAGCTATGGAACTGTACAAAAAATCAGCGGATCAAGGAGATCCGTCTGCACAAAGCAACCTTGGCTGTATGTATTATCAAGGATTGGGTGTTGATGTCGACCACTCCAAAGCAATCGAATGGTTGCAAAAATCAGCGGATCAAGCAAATGCATCGGGACAATTCAACCTTGGATATCTGTACGAGGAAGGATTGGGTGTCAATGTTGACTACCCCAAAGCAATCGAACTGTACAAAAAATCAGCAGATCAAGGAAATACAGATGCACAATTACGTCTGGATAATTTACAGCAAGAAAGAGGCCTCTCTTCATACTTCAAAAAATTGTTATCTTTTTTCCGAACCTGAAGAAGGAAAAGCATTTTTTGTTTTTTGTTTTTAATCAATTCGCTTTAAAAGAACAAGAGATTATCTGGTAAAAGCAACTTCGCTCGAATGGTAAAAAAAAAAATTATATTTCTCCTACTCTACTGTTTATTGAATGATATTTTACGCTACTCTAAGATAAATTTTGCGTCAGGAAACGGTCCAAGTTTGCGCTAAACATTAAATAAATATGCGTCATTAACAAATCAGTTTTACGGGAACTATATTTTGCTTACATTAACCTGCCCCTTCCGTGGGCGCAAGATTCACCCGAGTAGCATAAAAATACATTGGAGCCAACGTAAAAATGATATGAATCGTTCCTCAAAGCATTTTAGTCAACTGCGCAAAAGACATTTATGATTGCCGCCAACAAATAGGAAAAACACAGTAAATTATAAGTTTGTATCTACGAAGACAAGATCATACCGACCATTAACGTCCCACATGTAACAAACGCAATACTAGTCTTGGATAACTTAAGCCGTGACTGTATAGCTTACACTTCAGTAACAATTCTTGCTTCGGCTTTCAGATGTGGCATAGATACGCGCACATGCCACATAAGAAGGAAATGGAAACTAGCTAGGTGGCTTTCCCATAGAATGATCAATTAGTTTACTATGCTTCATCCTGACCATAGCCACACAGTATCGATTATAGATTTTGCCGGCTCATCCAAGCACTGGATACAGCAACAGCTACTCATGGTCGTGATATGTCTCTCCAACCCTTGACGCCGACTATAAGAGAATACAACAATTGCTTACTTTTTCTTATCCATTTCCTTGGTTTCCCTCTTTGTGTCTATAACTTGTTCTATCGTAGTAAATCGGAGAAGGTGTAAAGGAACTGTATAACTTTTTCAGCAACTCTTGAAACTGGATTGCAAAAGACAGTTAGTAGATAAAGACGAGTCTTGTACTCCTAAAGTTTTTGTTGATGTTGTTTCTTCCGTCTCGAAACTTGACCTAGTCATACGGTTTATCCGTCAGAATTTTATTTACAGCAATTATGAAAATGCGATTAGCATTTAAAATTTGCTATTTTTTGTAACTCCAGCTGTTTGCACCATTACAACTGTAAATACAACTCTCGGAAAAAAAATTGGTTTAACAAGGATCATTCTTTACCTATTTCTTTTCCTCATGCATTTTTTTTACATTACTTTTCTGGGGATTGTGGGTAGGTTTGTAGTCTCTGTTACCAAAAACTAAGCTGAGAAACAATGAGGAACGAGTGTATACCTGGTTGCAGGCAGCACAGTGAATTATAGAGTTGTGGCCAATCCGCCCGACCCATCATACGCGGTTGGTGTAGCTGTAGGCGAGGACGTATATGTGATGGAACCAGACCCAGAGACTCCAATGCTATATACAGGGCAGGCTCCAGGCCATAAACCGTATCGCTATGTAATTCTAGATACTGCGAAAGCGATGATAGACTTTGAAAAGTTTGAGCGTCCGGCCATTGAACAAGCGAATAAGACATTTAACGAATTTTTTGGCCGTCCATGGAACAAGCTTAGTCTCTTTAACTTGCCGCAGTTGTACCCTCGTGAACCCTATGAACCAGAAATAAGTAAAATTTACGAGGATGGCGTAATAGCCACATTGCACTTTGAAGGAAATGATGAAGATATTCGCGATATGCATACGAATAAGATGGAAAAAGGAGTCACTGTTAATGGTCGATTGACTTATATCAGGTAATCCAGAAGGTATCGGAAATTTTGCTACTTCCCTAATTATCGATTTTTTGTTCTAGCCACGATGCAACCAAACGAGTTAACGACGTAGAAATCAAGATTGGCGGCCATTCCAGCCGCAATTGGGCTAAAGTTCCCTATAAAATTAGTATTGACAAGACAAGCGCACCGGAAGGTTTGTTTCGGCGCTGGGATCTCAAGCTCAGAGCTTGTTCCACCGATCCCACTATGATGCGTGAAAAGATCTACGAAGAAATGCTCCAGTCCATTGGTGTTCCAGCTGCACAAGGTGCCTATGTCCGGTAAACCTAAACAGGCAATACTCTTATCATTGCTAAACATATTTACCTACAAGCTTGTATATGAACAAAACACCTGTTGGACTGTACCTTCTGACAGATGATAGTGGATCTGAATCGTGAGAATAAGGAAATTTGGTTTGATTATAAATTAATCTATATTCAATCTATTTTGTGGGGCGGGAACAGATATCTTCGAGAGACAATCCATGGTGGCGACCCAGATGTTGAGCTAGGAGAAATGATTCAAGGCGATGCAGGAAAGGGTGACTACGCCGCCAACTTTGGCTACAGAGGCGATGACGAGGCTGCCTACGATGACAAAGTCTATGAAGTAAAAATTGATGGAACGGACGGCGATCAGCCCAGAGCTATGCAACATATCATCCAGTTCATGAAATTTATCGTCATGTACAAACCAGAAACAGTTCCTGATTCGGAAGAAGCAATTCAGCTCTGGCAACCAAAAATTGATATTGTACGATATATACGTCAATTAGCATTGGAATGGATTGGTGGCAACTGGGACGGTATACAATACTGTAAGTAGAGAAGTACGCGATATATTGCAGGATCTCAACTTTATGCATAAAGCCGGGAACAACTTTGCACTCTATCGTCATCCGCAGACAAAACAGTATATCATGATCCCAATGGATTTTGATTATACATTCGGCAGCGGACTTGAAGAAGACCAGCGCAACCTGATGACAGCAACGTCATGGAAGGACTTTATAGTTGGTCGCAAAACTCATTCCTATTTATGGGAAAAGATCAGAGCCACAAATTATCTCCGGAAGATGTACGAAACCACTCTCAAGGATATCAACGAGCATTTGTCAAACCCAGAGTTCATGGACAAACGCATTGAAGGTCTAGCTTACTTAATCCAGCATGATGTAGGATGGGATAGATCCCTAGAACGCATGACATTGGGTCTTACACGACCCTGGACAGGCGACGACTTCCTGAAATCCTTAGATATGGGCATGGATGATGACGATGAAATGATTGGCCTTCGAGAATGGATTCGCAACAAGTATCAAGCAATCCTTACCGCAGATTTTTAGATCCGTAGTCATCCATTTTGCTCTTTGAAAGAAATTCTTCTTTAATACAGTACAACATTGAACGTCCTCGCACACTGGCATATAATCCTTAACATAGCCGATAATGTAACAAAATTATTTTTATTTAAAAATACGAAGGTACACACTAGAAGGAGAAAGATAGGCTATGTCCAGCGGTTTCTGCGGTCAGAGGAATAGCGTATAGTATTGTTGACGTTGAAGGAGTAGTTGAGCAGCAAAGAAAGTACGAAGGATATGCGCCATCTCTAATTTACTCGCTATCTTCTGGGATCGTGGGTGGAGAATATTTTTCCATTGCAGCTTTCATTTCTTCTGGGTATTTTTGAGCTAGTTGTAATTTAATTTTCCTATAGTTGATTGTTCGATCAGGCTCTGCTATTTATACAGAATAGTTTACCTCAGTTTTGTGAAGACACTGTCAAGATCAGTTTTCATTTCCTTGAGCAATTTAGTGTGAGATTCAAAGCGCTTATGAACATCTTGGTATCGCGCTTTGCTGAACTCATTGAAAGCGTTTAAACTTCGTTGGGTAGTCTGGTAGAGGCTGAGGCTATTATTTACAGTCAACCACAATCAAACGCCAGACTAATGTACCATTCTTCCTGATCTTGGAGTATGCTCTGGACATCACTGTCATTGCGCACGTCCAACAAGTCCTTTGCTAATTGATGTGCAGGATTCATCGCGGTAGAAAGAACACCGAGACTTATGTGCTCTGAATTAGCCAATCAAATGCTGGTTATCTTTGACTTCGAACAGGCTTGATCATAGAACCGAACGCCGTAAAGATAACATCATTTAAGCTCCTTTCATAGACGAAATTTTAAGTAGGAACACCTACAGCTGGATATATAAGAATAAGGGGATCAGTAGAAGAAAACAATAGCTTAGCAGAAAAACCGTTTCATCTTCTTCTTCGTGTTCACCGCTACAATACTTGTCAGGTGTAACGTACTCATTTACGAGTACTTCTGCTTCATCAGTAATGCTGTTTCTAACTCTCAATCACTTGAGCTGTCTCCGATTTAGCATAGAATACGTCTTAGGTTGACACACTTGATGATGATCGGCTCGAAGTTCCATATCCTACGGAGCATGTGGAGATATTTAACCCTTAACGCCATCCTTTGCAAATAACAGAAATACTTGTTTGTGCATGTAGAGCAAGGTGGAAATTAAGTTACGGCGTATATAAATAGTTGGTAATGTTTTGAAGCGCTCCCTGCTGCAATATTTCCGATACTCCTAGACACACTTTCCATAACTGCACCGGTTGCTTCATCTATTGCTGATTTTCCTGGAACTTCCAACTTGAACCATCGTTCTTATTTTTATATATTTCTGTTTGGTTTTTATTATTGCAGCAAACATATTCATGAGGCTACTAGATTTTAAATCTACCAAGACTGATGTTGAAGGGCAGGACCGGAATAGCTCAGGGTAGGGTACCACAGTCTGCAGGGAGCCGCTACAAATATATCATAAACAGAGTTAGCTGTTGTATCCCCCGCTTTTATAATACATTAAATACGGCAATGGCATAACCACACTCTTCAACTTTTTCTATGGTTTTTTCAAGAGTTCACAATCCCTTTGCATCTATAGTAAGCGCAAGTATATTACCTGTAATTATCTGACGCTTTCTTGTAAGGGCGCTGCATCTTTACAAATAGATACAGACATCAATGATATTCGAGATTAGAACGTTGGCTTCCATTTCGATGGAACTATAGCAATACAACCTTCATTGGAGCTTAATGGAATCAGTGTGTCTGACTTGATCTATGAGTATCCTCCTGATAAACCATTCTTGGAATATGCTTGTACGAGGACCGCTAAAGAGATCAGCTTCAGCAATGACCCATTTCGCGACTGTAGTTCCCCAGAGATGATTGGATACAATATTTCAGCGGAACATAGCTGTAGGCATAACGACCCACATCATTCCAGAGACACAGATCAAACTTACCTTGTTTTGTACATTTCATGCAAGGAAGTGCGTGCAACAAGAGGTACAGGTATCTTTAACAGTGTACTAACAAGACTGGGTACAGATCAACATATCCTCGGAAAACGTCAAAGCAAATGCCGAGTTTAAGGAAGCTATAAAACATGCTTTAAGTACTGCAACAAGACGAGAAGAGCAATATTGCGCTTTACAAAACATATTTGGCAAATTCGGTTACTATTATGCTTCCAAAGTTCTATTAGGTAGAAAAAAACTTAGTAACTACGACGGTGTGATGGTAAGCGAGTTATTAGGTGGTCGAGTTGTTTTTCAAGAACATGGTCATCCAATATGTGAGAATGGAAGTACGAAAAACTGGATATCTACAGGTATACAAATTTTCCAGAACTATAGTATGCTTATGGCTTAGTGACAATAGGTGGAGATGCTAGAGATATATTTCAATATGGTTTTCAGAGATGGAAGGAAACTGTCCGATCATCCCCAAAGATCATTCAGTATGGTAGCATGCGGCCAATATACGAGCTTTTAGATCAGGCCGAACATATCCGTATAAAACAAATCTATTACCAGAAATTTGTGAATGATAACTACATGCCATACAATCACCCCATTACGTTTATATCGAATTCTGACGATGCTACTCAAGCTGCGACGGAGTTCTGCAGTTGTCCATATATTATAAGGAATTTTACTAATGGGTCAATTGAAAGACAGAGAGGTAATAGCACGATTTAGATTATCCACCGACTGAGACATGTCTGTCTCTTCTACCAGGTCAAGTACTATGTTTCATCGATCCCTCAATCACAAAGGACAGATATGAATTTCGAGCACAAGAAATGAAGTTCAGTCTCGTAATGGGACACAAGAAGCATAGCTATCAGCGGATAAAATATGGTGACAAATTATACTTACAGTTAGAGGATGTTTTTTATGAACGTTCTCCTGGAAGATATGTCAAAACGTTTATATCGGTATCACAAGCTACAACTGCGCCAAGGGACAATACAATTATGGGACCAGAAAGCAATTATCGTACAATTATTGCTGCACCACTATCGACAAAATTATCTCAAAAATGGTAGAATATATTGCTATATACGTAGCTTGCAGTATGCTGACTCAAGTTGTTTAGGAAAATACGTCGATATAGCAACGATGGGCTACCATTGGGACATAAAGACAACTATGTTCGATACACAGACCATATAATTTTTGAAAGCGAAGTTGTTGACAAAGTAGGACGTTTGACACCCGTGTATCTTTCCACAACGCCATTAGGACCCTTGAATCATTTTGCTGTTTTCCTCCAAAACGACGATAACCCCATAATACCGTATGCTTGCAGATATATTGTGGTTGCTAACTTCAATGAGCAATATACCGATCGTTCTGTAATCTGGAATACTAGACTGAACGCCGAACTTTCCGCAATTCGGAATACTAATCCGAATGATGTCGGACTAAGTCATCCAGAGTCAGGCAGATTTACTGAATGGAATAGTGGAATCCTTCCTGACGGTCAATTAGCGCACAGGTGTCCTTTGGCGGTTGGTTTGTACATGTCAGAATCCATATACACACACCTTCATAGTACAGATCGCCTACACATAGAACTATTTGACAATATGGATTTAGACAAAGACAATCAGGATTTTCTCACAAAGTTTGACGCAATAACTTGGAAATATCTCAATTGCAAATTCAAATGCGAAGAGCAAGATGGGTTTTCGCGACACAAAAGAACAACACGTATCTTGGTGTTGTATGCTACTTGTAAAAAGGTAAACGAACAAACCAAGTGGTTGCACATTGATTGACCTTTGAATAGTCCAACGTTAGTAAATATGCAAGGGCAAGTGAAGCATTTCAGCGCTGTGTCGGTTACGCCTTGGACGGGCTTTCCGGTAAACAAAGACATCAAAACATCAAACAAACCCTTAATACATTTGGTCACTATTATCCTTCTATTACATGGCTTGGTAAAGTTCTAAAGCATGGAGAGGAAGCGTTTCCGTATTAACGCATTACAGGGGGGAAATTGATTATCGAATGGGACGATGATGATGACACATGGGTTTCTCAAGCTAGCACAAACCTTACCATCGTTAAATCAAAAATTGCAGTGGCATTGCGTAAAGGGCAGCGCTACACTGTAATTGGTGAGTTATATTATATATGCGCTTCAACCAGTATAATTTTTGTTAGCTAAAAAAGTCTGATAGGCGGAAATCCTTCGTTTTTTCCTGCCTCATGCGATAATCCTGAATTTCTAGTTAAAGAATCCAACATCGATGACTGGCTAAGATCTGTTGAAAAAAACCCGACGATTATTCGCTTCGAACATCTGGTTCCAACGTATCACCTACTGCCAGACCATTTGAAAACCACTGTACAAGGCGTTTCTGTAACACCATCTTAAGAAACAGCCCACTACGGGAAGTTAGCTTCCGAT
>JNEV01001365.1:0-28725 GCA_000697495.1 Saksenaea oblongispora B3353
CACCGAGTGAGTGTGTCAAACAGCATAATAGATATCGCGTATTAACAGAAGTTCCTATTGGTGTAACAGACAAAAGAAAAGACGATACTACCGACGACGACGATTTTCAACCGCCCCTACGTGTGAAAAGGAGGGCCCGTACTTTAGGTAAAGTTTCTTCAATTATGCACGTCTTACTCATTATAAACAGAAAGAGATAGGTATACGGGAGCTGTGAAGCATCGCTCGGGTGATGCAGAGCCTTCGTCATCCAGGTCTGCATCCTCAGGTAAGCAGAAGATCTGTATTGTTCAATAAATGATACATTATAATACGTTAGGAACCGCCTCGGGTTCAAAATCGAAAAAGCAACAGAAATTCGAACTTGCTCAGAAAAAGCGAGAAGCGAAGTACCAAGCACAGAAAGAGGCGCAGCAGAAGGGCAGGGAAAAGGAAGTTGTCTGTGCTTCCTGTGGAAAACCCGGTCATAGCAGGGCATCCAATTCCGCGTGCGAAAACTACAAAACTCGCCGCAAAGTAGCTTGCGAATTAAAACGCACAAGCATAATCAAGTCTTCCCTGCAAAATACATGCAAAAATCCGGATTTTGTGGAATCACTTCGCTCAGCTGTTAAACACATCCGAGATATCACTTACGCTGGGTCATTATTTGCCAATTACTTTATCTTACGATTGTTTGAGCAAATCAAGAGCTTCCAGCTATTTCTCAGGATCTTTGCTACAACCTATTTGCTATTGTTGCTGGAAAGGGAGACAACGCGAGTGCTAGCATAAAAGCTGCATTTCAAGATTTCAAGAACGATGTACCTACCTTTGATTCAGACTTATTTGCTTCTCAAGGATATATGACACTAGTTGATGACGCTGCGAAACAATATGAAGAATGCATAAGAAACCACGTTGTGGCTAATTTTGAAGCCAAGACGATTCAATACTTGCTTATAAGATTTTCCGACATAGACGATACGGCTTATCTCGGGAAGACCTCGGTTTCTGAACGCAAAGCGCTAGCACAGTATGTTTACACCACTGCAACAGGAGATCCATCCACAAAGCCTACTTGGCCAAGCAAAGTCTCACGCTCGGATGAACGAGAAAAGACTGTTAAGAGTTTACTCAGTTCACTCGCCCTTGGTCCGCAGCCAATTACAGTGTCGGAACTGAATGCTTATCCCGAGAAATACCTACCTTGGATGCATACCGTGTTGAAGCGAATGGAGAAAAGAGTCTGTATCCAAGAAGAGACGGCGCAGAAGTATGTCTCGAATGCGTTTGTCTATCGAAACGTTAAAGAGGTAATTGTATCCAGTTTTCTGGTTTTATTTGACACAGTACACAGTTAGTTGACACCAAAAAGCTTTCAAAAAAGCTATTGTCAAGCTTGAACCATGCGGTACGTTCAGCAATCAGACAGAAAGGTCTGATTCAGTTGCCGAAGAGCTTCACCCGCAACCTCCCAGAGAAAGAATGGCGGGCCCTGCAAGACTTCGTACAGTCAACCATAACGGCAATTGAGAATGACAACTTCCGCCCTCTTAAATACACAGACCCGCGAGGTTGTCGACGTTTCACCATCTTTCCGGTTTACTCGTTCCAATGTCGACATGTCACAGTCGATTTCCAAGCCTTAGGGAAGTTGCTGACAGTAGCTCATATTCCACATCATGGTCCTGTACCGACGGCAGCAGAATCCAGGGAGATATATTTCGAACTATTTAACATGAGCAAGATAGGATATCGGAAAGTCGAAAGTCTAGGAACTAGCAAGTCAGTATTTTGGTAAGAATACACAGCGCTTTGCAACTGTTCTTCAATGTTTCTGTAGGGATAAGATAAGAACCGATGGAGTAGATGTGGAATTTATCTTTAAGCGCCCTAAACGCGAATCCTCTTCAAATCCCTTGACACCGGCAGATCTACAAGACCTTGCGCAGGACGCCTGCGTTTGGGGGGTTGACCCTGGGGTCACTGACACTTTCGTGGCTGTTGATGGAGATGGGACGGAGCCTCATCGGATACGCAAAACCAGTACTGTCGAGTATTACGACGTATGCGGGTACAACAATGCGACACGGTTACGGAAGAAGTATATGGACGAAAATCCTGAAGTCAAAAAAACTATTGATGAAATACCGACTTTAAAGTCCACGGATATGAATGTCTTTCTGAAGTCACTGCGATATTGTTTCCAGAATCATAAAGCTATCACAAGCTTTTATGATAAAGATGATCGGTGAGGCTATTTGAGTACACTTTTTGTTCCTGATATAGGCTTAGGTTCAACAGGCTCAAGTGGAAGTCGTACATCAATAAGCAAAAGGGTACGGTAGAGGTTGCAAAGCGTCTTCTTTACGGTAGCAGGAAATATCACGGAAACAGCAATAACTCGCGCCTTAAGTCAAGTAAAAAATCAAAGGGCAAGGTGAAGTGGAGATGCCTAGACAATCACGATCAGATGGTGGAAAAGAGCCGCCCTATTATCATCGCTTTTGGAAACGGAGCTAGTTTTTCGTCCATGAAGGGAAAGCTTCCCTCCTCAGCGAGAACAATAAGAAACAAGCTCTATTATCTAACAAAGCAGAAAAGGGTACAACCAGCCTATCTGGGAATCATATTAAATTAACAGTATAACCATAGGAAACGGTTCGAGTTGTGATGATCGACGAGTACCTAACATCGCAGATCTGTCCAATCTGTCAAAAAAGAAACCTACAGAAAGAAAAAGAGAGGCGGGACAAAAATGGTGGCGCCGGTGCAGAGCTGTACTCTGTACTCAAATGCAGTGGTTGCGCTGTGCGCTGGAACCGTGATATCTTGGGTGCTAAAAATATTCGACGAACATTTTTATATATGGCGCAAAACAGTAACGAAAGACCCCCCGAATTGCGACGTCCCAAGAAAACTTAATGTAAAAGATCAGTAATACTTTTACGTATAGTAACATTTTGTATACTACAACTTGTTAACTAATTATAAGTGTTAAATTACATAGCCATCATCTAGACGAAATTTAAGGATAAATTCTTTTCCATTAAGATTTCCTGTGAATCTGCATGCGCCTCATTGTTTTTTTTTCCCCCCCAATACCTTCCAAACAATGACTCCATGGGTGACGTTTGCTGTTGCCTGAGTATTCAAATCCCGCATTGCATCTAAGCCTTTTTGGGCTAACAAAAGGCCTTTAAGGCATAAATATTCCTAATTGTTTCTCCAATTAACTTCCCCCGCAAATTAATCTTTTTACTTTGTCTTTAAGAATGACAGCACTGCTGCAATATCTTAGTCTGCCTATACCTTTTAGCATTTTAGTGGGACTTTGCATTATTCTGATCATCCTCAATCGATGTGGCAACAAGACCTCTTCACTTCCACCGTGTGCTCCCGGAAAATTTCCTATAGTTGGCCATTTACTACACTTTATGAATCCTATAGCGGTTCAAGAACTTTTCCGCCAATGGAGTTTCCTGGCAGGGCCTGTCTTTACCATCCATCTGGGACGAAAACGTTGGGTGGTGCTGAACTCAATTGATGCTATCGACGACCTGATCGTCAAACGTGGTCACATTTACTCCTCCAGAGATTTACCTGACGTTCTAGTAAACGACTTTATGCACGGAGGTAATACGGGTTATGATTTATAAGCTACTTTTTTTTCCCTGATATGCTTACACACCCATCTTAGTTGACAAAGGTGGTGGATTCGCTTTTTATCCATACGGAAAACAATGGAGAGACTTGCGTCGCATTGGTAAGCAGAACAAACTTTGTATAAACTAGATGCATGCATAAGGTGCATATTTATCTGACAGCTTTTGTTTCTAGCGCATTCGGGGCTTGTCAAAAAGAAGATGGACCATTATGAGCCAATTGTTGCTGAGCGATGTCGCTCGCTGCTCTCTAATATACACGAAGTATCAGCTCGTGCCGAAGGCGAACCCATCTCTATTAAACAGATAATCGAGCATTATACCATGACAACCATATTGACCATTACTTTTGGCAATATCTGTTCATTTAATCCGGGTGATCCCAAACTACACGAGGTATTCGAGGTAACCCAACAAGCGGCAACAATCTTTGGTCCAGACCAACAATTGTGCGAGTTTTTCCCTATCCTGAGACCACTACTCAACAACAGAAAGTGGTTCCTTGAAATACAAAGACGTCATAGCAATTTTTATCGCGACCTCTACGCCGAATTCAACCGTCAAACAGACCCCGAGGATTGCTTTGTTAAGGATATCGCTGCCAAGAAGGAGTTGACAGATATGCAAATCACAGACTTGATTGCCGTATTTGTCGGTGCTGGTAAAGTAACAAGCTTCACTTTGAACCAAGGATAACACGAATCCCCCCTTTTTTCTTCCCACCTCCCTAGGCTCTGACACCACTGCCTCGACGCTATTGTGGATGATTGCACTTCTAGCCAATCGTCCAGAAATGCAAGATCGTGTCTATGCTGAAATTATTGACAATGTTGGACTAGACCGTTTACCGGACCCAAGAGATGGTAATGTTGTCTGGAGTCATTTCCCCTTACTCTTTTGCCTCCTAACTCCATGCTACAGAAAAAAACCTACTGTATCTTCAGTGTATTGTTCATGAAACGCTCAGGCTACGTCCCCCCGCACCATTATCTGTCCCACATGCAACAAGTGAAGATGATGTTTATCAGGGCTGGGTGATACCTGCCAACACTACCATCATCATGAATCTGCACGCTATTCACAATGATCCCAACAGGTACCCAAAGCCCTACGAATTTATGCCAGAAAGACACTTGGACTATGTACAGAAAAATAAGAAGGGCAATACTACTCTGTCTTTGAAGGAGCTTCCCCATCTTAGTTTCTCCGCAGGGCGTCGTGTCTGCGTTGGTGTTCATTTAGCCGAGCGAAGTCTATATATGGCCGCAGCTAGTCTGTTGGCTTGCTTCCGTTTCGAGACAGACGACTGGGTTGATGACTGTTCTCCAAAAGATATCCGCGCTCCAGCATATACCCCCTCTCTTTATCACGTTCGTGTCGTGCCGCGACACAACGCTGTTTCAAAACTCTTCAGCTAAAATCACTACGTATCTTTTCATTCTTTTATCAACTGGAAAAAGTAAAATAAAGCCTTTTTTTTTTTACTAACTCGCCCCCTGAACTCTTGGCCCACCAATCTCGTGGCTCGTCTCCCCATCGAGGAACCGTTGTGTCAAAAACACATTTGTTCTCCCTTCACAGGAGAGAACAAGCTCATGCCACGGTTCTCTCCACACAATAGAATACGTGATCATGGGGTCATCCTTTTGGATAGTTGACCGTATCCATTCCAAAACACGATTGGCAAAGTTCATACAGACTTCGGGGTTCTTTAAAAAGACCAATGAATACGTATGTTCTTCGAAGAAAAAAAAAAAGGTGTACTACTAACCCACATTGCTCGTTTTCCTCGCACTTTTCGTGGGATTTCCAGTGTGTTAAACGGTACAACGCTTTGAATCTGACCATCTTCGTCGCGAAACCCACAAATAACTTTAGGTACTCCTACAAGGTAGGACTGGGCCCAGAATTTCAGCAGTTTATATCTAGACAAATGTTAGAGCATTTTTATAAAAGAAATAATTCTGTACCTTTCAAAACTAAACTGATGCCGATCTGTTAACATCGTTCGTGACGTTTTCAACTCGACATACTGTTTGAGCGGATTTGCCTCCCTTTCCGGTTTCATACCTATATCATCATTCGTCAAATTCATTGTCATCCTCTTATAACCCTTGGTTGGCGTATACCTTCGATGCAATCAACCTCGGCTCCCATGATAAGCGAAGTCTTGCCAAGTTTTGTTTTAACAACCACACAGTACTGTATGTTACTATTTGCACTGTCCTCAAGGCGTTGCTTTAGTTCATCTTCGTTAGGTTTAGGACTAGAGGCGGTACACAATGTCTCAAACTTGTATCCCCAGTAAGCCATCAAATCTTGTCGTTCAGGTTTGTTACGCTCCCAATCGCGCTTCTGGTCCGTCACTTGCTCCTCTATATAAATCACACCCTAATCGAGTACGGTGTAAGTTTCTTATCGTCACACAGTTTTCTTTTACATTGTGTCTCGTCGCGCGCAGTTCCCAGGACTCGTTTCTTGAGTATGGGGTACACATGATTTTAGTCATGATACCACGCCATGTAACCTAAATACATACCGTTGTTCAGCCGGTTAGTTAACATACAACTGTGTCTCTTTCTTCTTACAATGTCTGCTTTAGTGAGATGTGGGTCGTTCGAGTGTTGCTGTGCATTGGTCAAAGCATCTAGCAATGTATCAAGATGTTCCTTGATCGCGACATCGTCGCGTTTTATGAATCGTTCGTATCCGATCGAAAGGCTTTTCCCGTCAGGTTTGTAGTAATATTTCTAGCGCCCAATAAGTTTCCTTCCATTTTGTCATAAACGCACAAGTTCGCGGTCATCGAACCAAACACGTCGGTCACCGTCAATGCTGTACGAATTAATTTCACGCGGCTGCGCGTACGTTGGAAAACCTCCTTTGTAAGAATCAGCGGGTGCTACACGGAAACTTGAAGTCATGGTGTAGTGATGAACTCGTTTAGCCTCTGTTGGCTGTGCCTCGTCATAAGACAACTTTCTTTTTGACATGGCTTGTATAGAAAACCTGTGGCACAATTGAGAACTTCCTCACCCTGCTTCTGAAAGTCGGAGTGCGGGGGAAAGTTCGGTAAATCTGCGCATACGCTGCAGGAAATGAAGGAAATGTAGACCAGATAATCCTCTTTATGCGGTACATATTCAACTATTATTTTCAACGATTTCATTAAATGAAGCTATAGTATACTCTTCCCATCCACTATACTCAAAGTCGGGATACAGGCAAAGGGTCGTGACAATCATTGCACACCATTTCATGATGCTAGAAGCATAAATGCCAGCAGACTGATATGCCTAACTCTAGATTTTATTTCCAAAATACTGCTCCAATACGCCTAAAGATGGACTTTGAGATATGCTATATCTTGGGCATTTTGGGCCAATCCAAAGTTGGCCAAATCGTGTACTTGACTTCATTACTAATAACAATGTTCTCAACGGTTGCTTTCTGTGCAGATGCATTAGGGTATTTCATGATGTAGTTATCCAAACGAGGCAAATCGGGTTCAAATGAGCGAACAATCCGCAGCGTGATCTCTGCAGGTGCTGTAACAATGCGTCAGTCAGGTCTGTGACCAGGAAAAATACATCTAATATACCTGTCCATGCAGAAAATGCCGTATCGATCACTGTAATAAGTTTATAACAATGTGCTGTTGTGGGTTTAAATTGATGAGGTGCAGGCCAGAAATAAGTCGAAGACGAATCGGGATTTAATATCTATAGTAAAGCGTCAAGTAAAAGGAATATAATCAATTGAACCTACTTCAACAGCGATGTTCGTGATATCAAACGCGTGAATGATATCTGCCTCAATATGAATTTGTATGGTATGCATGGACATGAATTTAAGTGGCTTATCGGGATTAGGTGAAGGGCTTAAGATCTTCGCACTTGTTTGCTTAATAGCGTTGTTTAGCTCAATCTCCAGAGGCGCAAACGACTAAAATTTCTTAGTATAAATGACGTATTCATTCCAGAATACTTACGGAAAATAATGATTGCAGCTTACACATATTTGAACTTGTAGTAGAGTCTCTACTGGCCAGGAGATCTTGCTGGAGATCGATCAAGCCTAACTGATGAAGATCCTGTGCTTCAAACCGACTTGAAACATTTCCATAAGTTAGTTACGTCTTACTGCTTCTATTCCCTACCTCTGTAGCTTTTCGATACGTCGAACAAATGCAGTAAGCATTTGCTTGATCTCAATAGACGTTTTTTTGGAGCTATGGTTTCAGCTGCTTTAGCGATGCGAACAAGCGTTATACTAATACATACTACATTGGCATAGCATGAATTGTTCCGAACATCCACGCCATGTTTGCCAAGATGCGTAGGTAGATGGCAGCCTTTAAAGTTTGCGGTGATAATCCGGAATAGCAATGTTCCATCGAATAAGAAAGGCGGAGGAGAGAGGCAGCTGCTGTCTTCATCGTGTATGCATAGGCAGGCGAATTTTGGCTTTGCTTTATCTATTTAAATCTGTTAATAATGATCGTACACGTAGTATTTTCTTTTTTTTTTATTGCCTTTATTGCGACTCGATAGCTGTCGATATATAGTTGAGCCAATGAAGCTTTTCCAGAGAAGATCGGTTTCAGCGTAGCGATATACTGGAAGTTTCTGTAACATGTCAGTAGCGTGAAAGCAAGGGGAATAAACCTACTTGATTGCTAGCTCTGATGTTGCTAATGCTTCATTAAAATACGATTGTTCTATCTGTACTCGGATCTCCTTGAACATAGCTAATGTAGCTAACATGTAGTTGTCGACATCGCTGGCTATCTCTGCAGTGGCTAAGCAAATCGTGTTAACGTGGAATATTACCAACATTATCAGCCTACAAGAAAAGGTTGTCGGTAGACAGCTTACGATCCCTTCGATTTTAATATTTGCAGTCTTGTACATTTCCTAGAAAACCACTTTAGGAAAGATATATATAACAGTACTGAAATATTACCCTTAAGTCAGGAAGACAATCAGGGTATTTGCATTTCAGGTACGTGAGCTGGCGAAACACATATTGGGGCAGCTTCGATAAAATTTTGCTGTTGGAAGCACATGCGTTAGTAATCAAAATGACTGTAGCGACGTCTACAAAGTGATATTTAGAAAGCATGCTTATTATACCGTCATAAACCTACATTCTGAATCCTCGACATTTGACTCCTTTGGACGGAATCGACTGTCAAGTCCCAGCAGCTCCAGCACAAGCCGTTCTAGCAATTTGAATCAGCACATCGTAGACTTTTTATAACATACACTAGATACATACCGATGTAGTCATCATGTCTATGGCCGATGTCTCGCAAAGAGCGATAGATTGATAATTTATCCTCCGGATAATGTGCCATGTTTTTCATCAAGGTTTTCAGGAGCGTTGTAATACATCCTATCTCTGTACAGCGTACGTAGCTTTCTACTGTGTCAGCCACAATGATATTTTGTCTGCATTTCTGCCTTACCGAAGAAGTTCGTGAGTAGACAGACGAGCGACACTATTACTCTCCTCCAAGGGTAGAAGTGCGTTCTCCGTCTGCTCCTCGTTGAATTCAAGGGTAAAGCGAGAGCCGATCTTACGCAAACTCTGTATTGCGTTGACTCGAATGGAACCGATCTCATCATGAAACATAACTACGATGGATGAATTTTTGAGATGACAACAGAAACGAGCCTACCCAAAAGGAAAGCCGTTGCCTTCTTTACAAGCTCCTCATTGCTCATGCATAACTCACAGATAGAATCTATTCATATGAATGGAATGGTTATCGTCGACAAGCAGGCTATCAGACGACGACTACCTACCGATTGCTGCGTTTCTTACTTCCCCATGCTCATCTTCCATAGCCTGTACAAAAGCGCCACAGGCTCCAGTATGGAGTACCCGCACATCATCTGCTTCCACGTCGACGTCTCCATCTGCAACAGGAATTGGTCCTCGTTTCTAAGTCAGGTTGGTATGCAATACTTTTACAACGTAAATGTTACTTACTTTCTTATCGTTTTTGCCACCAGATTTGCGTTTGTTATGAGACATAAACCGTACTTTAAACGTGTGCAGAAGAATGTCTACATCAACATGTGGATAGGAAGCCATTAAGATGCAGGCTTTTTTTCGTACGACAACCATGACATCGTTCACCAAATCGGCTATCTTCACAAAAGCATCATCGATCAGGCGAATCTTTCTATTCACCAACCAATGCGTTGGGAGCATATGATCGGGATAAAGAGAGCTCAGTGCACTAATGAACAGTACATAACGTTGCATAAGTATACATGTTTCTATGAACAAGCGTCTCATACCGAATTAAATCCATGCCTCCCATGCGAACCTCTTCATGATCATCATGCAGCGATTTGACGGCAAGAGTATAAAGCGACATATCAAGAGGGAATCCTTTTAGACGCATTTGCACGAGTGCATCTAGTGCGCTCTAGTAGTCCACGTCTCAGAGAAAGGAGAACACTTGGATGTGATTAGACTTACTTTTCGGACCGTCGGGTCCGGATCGGTTATATGGTTGCTTATAATTTTCTGGATTCCTATATGTGAAAATAATTTTCCTTGGTTTGACGTCTTGTCATATCCGTGTAACTCAAGCGCAGAAGGTATTAAGGAAAGAATATGAATGCAACTAGCACGCACACAAAAATAAGGGTCAGCCAATTGACTAGAAACAAGACCCAGCACACTGATAAGATCGTTTGTGGTCTCACTGTCGTAAACTAATTGCCGACTCTTCACCAAGAAAGACTTGAGTAAAGCCTTTTTGTCTTTTGACACAGATTACCTTAAGCATGCTACCAATACACTGAAGAACTTGGTACCGCACATTTTTGGATGTAGAGGAAAGCTTTGGTAAAAAGGAAACGCTATTAGTTCTAGACATGAAGATAAACCGTACCTCTTTCACAATTTGCTTGAACGTCGGAATTGGCTTAATATTGGGAGACCTCGATATTAATTCCAGTAATTGTATTATCATACACTGTAGAAACCAATCAACATTTAGAATAATCAATGATATGCTCTTCTCCACCTTTGTATATTCATCCTTTTCTTCGTGGAGCTGATGGAGTAGTGATTTTAAAAGAAATACTTCCTCGTCTGCAGTGAGATTCTGCCGTTGTTGGCTCATACGAGATAAGTACTAGAGATAGCATTTGAGTTGATAATTGAAGCAGAAAGTTTGTACCTGCACTCGGCTTTCGCCAGGAAGTACGGATAGACTATGCATAGACTACATGTTGTCCGATTAGTACAGAGTATAGACAGAAATATGTACAACATGTTGTGCATTATAAACAGCATTTTTGGGATTGAATTTGGTAGCGACTTTCTCAATGTTGACTGCAGTATCCCTGAAAAAGACAAAGCTGTAAGCCTCAACGGCCAAAGGCTTATTGCAGCATGGCCGAGATTATAAAAGAAACACTCGGAAACTAAGACTCATTTTATCAATAGTACATACGCCAGGATTGTTGGACGTCGGTATTCTTCCGGAAAACTTCGCTTCATTATGAAATTTGCGCCGTGTTGGGCAAAGCGCGTAATGTGGAACACCGTCCGAAGTTGCCACATTTTCAACAAATCCACAAGAACCCGTTTCTCCGAATTCACGTGGCAAAATATTCAACCGGTTTCTGTACCCGTGCAAGCGTCTTGACTTCCTGCAGAAGTACATACAAAGATAATGCTGCAGGTTTCATGTCATACGCTGTGGAGATGGCATATACACTATGACCTTTGATTGGTAAATTTTGTAAGTAGCTGTTTGATAAAAAAAGCTGTAGTTATAAGCAGCAAGCCAAATTATTATCCAATAAAATGTAAGAATGGTTTCATTGATTTTGTCATTTGAATACTCATTTATTTGAATGCAGTTTAAGATTGTCGTTCGAAGGAGTGGATCTTATTCCTAAAGTGCAAGAGTCAATTATTCCTCGGGATAACGATAAAGCTTACCTCATCAAGCAATGAAAGGCAAATTGGAAGTGCTGGTTGCAGCCTTCCTATGTGAAAACAAAGAAAAACTGAAAACGTGCTTGTTAAACCAACAAACACGAAAGAAAGCCGAGGCTAGTTCTTAAAAAAATGGATAGCGTGCGAACAAACGATGTCAGTAAAAACATTAAGAAGGAACACCAGGATGTCAATAAACAGATTTGAGTTCAATATGAAAGGAGTATATCCATGAGTCTTTTGGTATGTTGTATGAGTAAACAGCGGCAATGTTTGAATAAGGAAATCGAAAGAAGCGTCTGCAAGAAGAAGGCAGTGCAAGTTGTCAGAGAGCACAGGAACGATTGAAAAGCATTGAAGAAGGAGAACGTAAGACGAGAAAGGTAGTAATAAGCGATATAACAAGAAAAGGAAGAGAAAGAAGAAATTAGAACATGGTATGACCCGATCACACCACTTCGACGGAGTGACCTTTCTGAAGACGGAAAGCAACTGCTCCAACAAACAGTTAACGAAGCCTCATTTGATATGGCCGACGATCTTAGCAAACTTATGCAATTGTATATGCGTCAGTGCTGCACTTTGCACTATGCAAATTAAGGATATCATGAGGTTCTCCTACTGTTGTTCGTACGGCCTCAGATCGCCAGAGACTCTGAACAACCTTCCCAGTAAGATTCAAGTCCCGAGAGGGTTCCAATGAAAACAAAGAAATACATGCCGCAGTAGAGTCAATGTCACAACGGTATCTAGCCACTCACTGTGGGGTTTGATCGTCCCAGAAGAACCGGGGTATATGCCACAGCCATCGAAATCAATTTCAAGTCTGTTGGACCCTGCCATCCAGCATTATGCGACAAGCTTGTGAAATGCAAGGAACAGCCTATGAATCTCAAAACTGCTAAAATATATTTCACGCATACTGTCATGGATTCATTGGCTACAAAACGCAAGGTATGATGTCGCGAGATGATGGTGAAGAGGCGATAAGCCAAGGAGAATTACCGTGTCATATACTCGATATAAAATAAAGGTGCTGCGACTACTAACAACCTTAGTTTGTAATTGAAATATATTTCATAGCCTCTGGAGGCGTGAAGCTACTGGTAGCCCGTTTCGAGAAGACTAGAGACGAACACATTTCATCAAAGAAGAAAGTTCGTTGCTGAAGATCGACAATCAGTTCCAGCTGAACGCACTAGGTCGAAAGAAGTATAGTGAAAATTGGTGTAGGTGATGTAGATGAACAGCTGATGCATTTTATTTGTTGTGAAGGAAATATACTGACGGCTAATTTAGCGTGCTTTAATTCTGCATCTGACGCAAGATGGACTAGCAGACAATGAAATATA
This sequence comes from Saksenaea oblongispora B3353, assembly GCA_000697495.1. Lineage (NCBI taxonomy): Eukaryota > Fungi > Mucoromycota > Mucoromycetes > Mucorales > Saksenaeaceae > Saksenaea > Saksenaea oblongispora. The sequence goes on from JNEV01001365.1 coordinate 12,971, forward strand.
GCACGTATTGGAAGAACAGGAAGAGGAAGAGGAAGGAGAGGTGGAGAAGGAGGGGGAGGAGGAGAAAAAAAAAAGAAGAGGAAGAAGAGGGAGAAGAAGAAGACGGGAGAGAGGGGAAAGAGGGGAAGGAGAAAGAGAAAGTGAAGGAGAAGGAGAAAAGAAAGGAGAAAGAGAAAAATCATGAGACGACAGTTTCGAAAAAGGTTCTTTTGGTCTCTACAGTTTTTAGTTTAGTGATCTAGAAAATTCATCTCACTGAAGCCGAAATCCGGATTGTCGTACATATTTACCATAATATATATCATTATATAACCCAGGTCGAAAAATGACGAACTTATATCTTAAACATACTGGTACGCATTTGAATTTCTGTTTACTTGCAAATACGATCGTTTTCCCACTCATTACCGGTGTTTATTCGCTGCCTTTTTGGGATACCGCAACTGTCACCGTTCATGGGCTTGACCTTAAGGCCAAGGAACTACTATGGGCCACTCAGATTATCAAGTTCATTCTAACAAAATATTCTATAAGATCTCACATCTGATATTACAATGATATAAAGACAGGTGGAGTAGGGTTATCATAAGCATCCATCCAGGGAGCATTGTTCTTGTTGAGAAATGACATAGTATAAATGACTAGATACATGTGTAGAAGGGTAACTATTAAGTACATTGATCAAATTTTGATACATCGGCCCAGTATTCGGCACTTTTTTCTATAAATCTTCCTATATGACCTGTTGTCTCATATCCGCATGCTTTCATGTCATCGATCGCTAGGGCCAGCCGCGGGTCATTTGCATATGCGAGTCTCTTGACAAGTTTATAATAACACCCTCGATGTGGAACCAAACCCATGTCTTTCATATCCTCCAAGTATTTGAACGCATCTTCGTAGCAATCTTGAGTACACATCAGAGTTACCATCTTGCTCATTGTGGATACAGTAGGTTGGATTCCCTGCGTTTTTTGTGAATTGTAAATATCAACGCCAGCAGTGACCTCCTTAGCGTGGATGCATGCATCTAAAACAGAATCGATGGTCTCTGCGTCAGGCTTGATACCTAGCTGAGCCGCGCTGTTGTAAGTTGAGATAGCGTCGTGATAAAGGCCATGAGATGCAAGCGCATGTATCACTACGTTAAACACGACAATATCAAGCAAATTCTTGGCTGCCAGACTATCCAGGACCTGTTGTGCTTGCTGCATAACGTTGATATCTGCTTGAAGTCTATTTGCGATAGCTCGAGCTGTCTTTTTATGAGGAATGACTCCTGTCTTCCGCATAGCGTTGAGAAGAAGAAAGCATTTCTTGACATCTGTGGTAGAGGCGAAGGCCTCCATCAGAAGGGTAAAATGTGATTCTCTGTAGGGGTACCCAAAGCTGTCAAGCATTTGTACTACATCTGTCGCTAACTGTGAGTCTGCAAAGCGAGATGCTATCCTCAGAACATGGTGAATCGTTCCGTCATCTGGTTGCAGGTTTTTCGTTACGACTGCCGTCTCCCAACATTCTTTGACTATTTTATACTTTGCATAATATCAGCATCTCATTTCGAGCTTACACATCAAACTTACTGCATCGTTTGTGGCAGCACATCGAAGTACTGACAAACGTAATATTTCTTCTTTAGCAGTAAACTCCCTTAATTGCGCAGCTTGTTGTAATAGTTGATAGGCAAGCGTGGGTTCATCTGACCGCACGCAAAGATCAATTAAGTAGTAGTATATGGTCACACTTGGCATTATCTTTTCAATTGTTTGCATGCGCTCGAATGTATCCAATGCTCTCTCCGGTTCGTAATTGTCCCACATGCATCTGAACAATTCTTTGTACGTTTTTTCGGTTCTTTGGACGCCGTGTTGCTCCATTCTATCCAATATTTCCGACTGCAATCTTGCATCCTTCCACGTTGCTGCATACTACTTGATGTTATTCTCTTTGAACCAGTTTTAAACCACTCATCTTACATGCAAAGCTTTATCAAAGAATTCGGCTGATGGTTTGCAATTCTCGGCAGCCATTTGATCCAAAAGCGTTATCACTTGATCCTTCGCATTGACTCTTCCATACGCAACAAGAAGAGACACATACACAGACGCGTTAAATTTAATATCACGTTCTTTCAGTTGGTTGGCAAGTCCAACGATCTGGCGCAACATAGTTTCCGAGTCCATTTGCTGTACAAATGCAGCATCCGTTATTTGTTTCATGCGTGTACTGATTGTATTAAGAAAAGGGCTGTGTGTGCTGTCAATGGTGGCATTCCGAGCTGATTGATTAAATAATGTGCTGCTGGTAGACGATGCAGATGCTGTTTGGGTTGACCGGCGGCCTTTGACAATGGGTTAATCCTAAAACTTCATGAAATTCGTATTTTCCATACAATGGGACCATGCGACTATTCTTGTGATAGAGACCTTGGTATGCGCGGATCGTACTGATGCCGCCAATCGTAACATGGCTTGGGAAACCAAATCAGGACAGTATGTCGAATAACAGCGGTACGGTACAGCAAGCACAAATACCCGAAAGGAATTGCAAACTCAGTCACACCAACGTCTTTTCAACACGGTCGATCGAACAGCATCTTCCTTTGAGCCCAGAATAAAGCGTCGGCTGCAGACATTAGAATAAGAGACATCGGAATGCAACCCTTTCAGAATGCAGCATCACAACAAATTATGAACAATCCTCAACTTCCTTTCATTCAGCGTTTCCCATTTCCATGCCCTCCGCAACCAATCATGCAAGGCCGTATGCCTTACCCACAGCAATTCGCACCACCCATACCAAATCGCAATCTCTCACCAAGTACGCAAGGTGTTTATTCCATGTATCCGGCAAGATTAAAGCGGTCTGATGACAATGCGTTATTGTTGCCTTCCAGCTATCTCACGAATCGAAAACCGCGTTTCACGGGTGAATCGGACGACGATTTCGACGAGTTTTTGGAGGATTCGGATGAAGAAGGTACATCGGGTGTGCGTACACGTTCCGCCACTACTGCTGCCGCAGCGGCTACCGCCTCCTCGACGCCTGCACCCTCAGCAGAGCTGCCGAAAGTTATTCGTAAAAAGAACCATATTTACCCGGATGAGGGGGACTTAGAGAGGGCTTCCAGCATGGAAGAGGTACTAGTACCCATACGATTGGATATCGATTCGGATGATGTCAAATTACGGGATGTCTTCTTGTGGAATATGAACGGTAAAAACGACATTTGTTTCTTTGCGTTTTCCTTTCTCACCTGGTGTAAAAAATACTAGAACAATTTTTAACGCCCGAAAAGTTTGCAGAGATTCTCTGCGAAGACCTCGAACTTCCTGCATTTAAATTTGTGCCATTGATTGCGGAATCAATTCGATCTCAGGTTTTGGACTTTGAAGCAATCCATGAAATTGAATTGCCCGCAGACAATACTCGCGTAGTCATCAACGTAAGCAAATCTAAACAGGAAAAAAAAAAACGCCAGATTTTGACATTTTATTTTTGCAGCTTGATCTGCAAATCGGCAAGGTGAACTTGCGCGACCGTTTTGAATGGGATTTAAACAACACAGCAAACAACGCCCCAGAGGTCTTTAGCAGGCAATTAGCGTCTGAGCTTGGCGTAGGAGGAGAATACGTTTCGATTATTGCCCATGCTATTCGGGAGCAACTTTACCGACATAAGAAACAACTAGTTGACGAGGTAGGAAAATGATTTTTTATTATTATTGGGAATCTTACAGTGATTCAAAGTATGGCTTGGAAAACGAAGTTGCAGAACCTTTGGCTTCTGGTTTCCGTAGTATAGAGGAGGCTGGCAATTGGACACCACAAATGGAAATACTTTCGAATGAAGAACTTGAAAAGTTACTGATTGCTCAAGAACGAAATATTCGGTAAGTTGTGTCTGTGTGATGACAAAGTATATCTTACCAGTATTATAGACGCTTGCGGAGAGAAACACGGTTTAAGCGATCATCACGACGACGAGGTTCAGCAACTCCTTCACGTTACCACGGTAGTAATGCAGGCACTCCTTCATAAGCAAAGGCTTTTCTCCCTTCTGGCTTTTAATATTTTACCTGTACATTCAGTATATAAGTTAGTTTTTGGACCTAAAGTTTGTCTGGTTTTTGCATGGGCATTAACGCTGGGGCAATAATCTTGTGCTGAAGCTCATGTTTGCTGTACTGGTTCAAAATCAAGCTTTCGCGCTAAGACCATGTTCATATGATATAATCAAACAGAGTAACTACAATAGAGGTTTGATCCAGGTCTTCTCCATTGGCCCAGTTTTTATTCTCAATGCTTTTCCAAGAATGGTTTTTGAAAATTATAAACCACGACTGTGTTGTAAAGATGCAAAAAGAAAAAGAAAAATAGCAACGGCGGTATTGACAGACCATACGATTCGGAGTCCAGGTTAAACGCTAGCAGGTGCATCTGCTACGCTCCTCTTCCGGCACCACAATTTAGAGAACGAAGCCAACATCAAGACTGGAGTGACATTTCTTGAAATTAGTTCACGCTAGGTACTATACCAAAAGGCTAACTAGAAATCAGTACTGAAGTTGCAAATTTTGCAAGGTAGAGTTCTTCCGTCACGTGCAGTTGATGGATTGGACACCTGTTTCCTAGTCTCGTTCTAGGAAGCGTAAACTTAAGTGAAGATGTTTGTTTATGGAATAGCAATGGTAATGAACGCGGCATATCCGTTTGGCCCGCTCTTAGGAACGATGAAGATAAAAAATAAGAGCATTACTTACACTAGTATAATATTAGAATAACACACTACCTTTGGCGTTTGATATTGACTTGGAATAAAACCACTGAACATCTTGTTTCATACATTAATGTAGAGGATCGCCGTTAAAAGGCATCGTTATGCATCGTTTGGCACAAAGAAACTCCGCCAAATCAGAAGATAGTGAGGCTGAGTGCTTTGCTTAGCTACTCATGAAAACAGTAGTATATAATATATATTTTGGCAGTTCCATGATTCTAATGACGAACCGACAAACATTTATCTATATCATAAGAGGAGTTAAGTTGATACTGGTAGAATTTCGTCTGTGCATGTCAAAACGATCAAATAAGTTAAACCAGTGGCTTTGAATGCCAAGCAATCGTTTTTGCTCAAGTCTCTTATAATATCGTTTTTGGATTGGACATGACATTCATTCCTAATGTTTTCTTTGGCATTGTTTTCTCGGAACACATTTTACACTTCAATTGCTGTTATCTTGTTAATATGGATAACTCAACAATATCCTGCATGGCGACGAAAGAAATTACACGGAGAAGAGGAGGTTTCTATCCTAGCGAAGAACACAGAGCATGTTTCTCAAACTGCGACGTGTACGAATGAACCACCATGTAAAGACGTCCCAAATTTAGGTCTGCTACATTATGTTTTGGCGATGCCCATGGCTGCGCTGTACATCGTTGGACGTGTTATGATCGATATATTACGTTCTTGCGTGTTCCAGTTTCTATGGTATTGCGAGCAAACCGCACCTAAAGTGGATACTTGGCTGTACGAAATAGCCAGTGATAGGCTACCAGCTACGATGAACCAATTGGAACAGTGGTGGAGTGAGCACGGTTTGAACCTGTGGCATGGTGCCAAGAATTTTAGCTTTAATACAGTTGGCCCTTTTCTGGTTCACTCTGTGGAAATGACATGTCTATATGTTTACAAGACGTTCCTGGTCATCCAACATGCTTTCCATCTTCTGCTCCATTCATATGAAGCAGTCTGCAATTGCTGTAACTGGAGAAAACGGACAGCTGATTTTCTTGGCTTCTGTCACGATTTTTTCTGGATTCCGTTAACGAATATAGCAAGTCGGATATGGAGCTTGACGAGACTCTTATATCTAGTTATATATTCCACAGCTCTGTCCCTTTGGAGTGATGTATTATGGATTATGGATAGTGTTACAGCAGCTTGCAGATATGTGTATCGAACAGCATTATTCCGGTCGACTGCGGAAGCCGTGATGTGGATGTACTCAACAGGAAAAGAAATAATAGAGATCTTTATACGGCTTTCATTCACGATAGGCATCATCTTCTACGTGATGTCTATTGCGACTACTGCTTGCTTGAAAGACACATCATCGTACTTGACGGACATGTTTTTGTACTTCCTAGGCACATCGTGGTCACGCGCGATTCAAGAACGTTTGCTACGAACGATATGCTCGAATACTATATGGTTCATCAGCGACTTTATCGAGTTTACCGACTGTACTCAGCAAATACTTACTGCTGTATTTGTACAGCTCATCCAACCAGTGCTTACGCTTATCTACACGCAATTTATCCAGCCTTCGGTCCTCTGTTTCACAAAGATGATTTTACCATGGCTGTCGAAAGCTTACACACGATGTGCCGCTTGTGTAACGGATATGATTGGACAGTATATCTTACCTGTTTGGCTATGGGCAGCAAAAAAATTGAGCAGCAGTGTTGACGCTTTATGGCTACGGACAGTGTACATCTCACGAATATTTTTCGAGTATATACTACGAACAAGTAGCATCGCTTGGACGCATGTTCAGACTATGGTTACCACTGTGACACCCATACTAAGCATAGCTGCCATTCAATCCAGCAGGGCAGCGTATTCGATATACTGTACATTTATTGAAAGTTCGATGGTTTATGCACCTGTTGCGACTGAGAAAGTTATATTTTGGGCACAGCAAGTGAACGTGGCGTTAGACCTTCCAGGATTGTGGCGAGACGTGGTTTCAGCCTTTCCGACAGTTCGTGAGGCGTTGTCTGCTCAGCTAGAGATGGTCTTTGCATCTCTAGAGCGAACACTGAAAGCATGGCAATCGAGCGAGAGCAAAGATACCAAAAAATGTGATTGATGCCTTGTATGTATAATAATATGTCTACGTTGACGAGGATTATCCACTGCCAGGATGGCCAGTTGTTGCTATATTTAGCCATGAGCAGAACAATAGCTATTGTAGTAGTTCCATCCCCGTTCTGTCGATTGTTTGGCCAATTCTGTTAGGGAACAACTAGCTGGAAGCTACCACCTTCATCATAAACCTCTGCTATTTTAGGTACATTTTCCATATCATACATTAAAACATGGGCTACAATTTCTTCTAATGTTGATATTACTTACGGCGACTTTAAACCTATGCAAGCTACGTGGAGATGACGTTCCTTAATGATCGTTATATTGATCTTGTAAGCTTATCATAGATCTGGAATGCGGTGAAAATATCACGGCGGCTCCCGACAGCTGTCCGGATAGCTATCGGAAGAAAGAAAATTGTGTTGTTTATAACAAATGACGAATATTATTCCTTGTTTAGGTTTAGCCGACTTTTGAAGATGAATTGGTCATAATGATATTCACTGACGAGACAATTTCGTTGACAACAACCGATAACGTTAACCTGACGACCACAATTCGTTACTCTATCTTTAAGTACGATATTATCTCCGATTTTTCTCTCTAAACAAGAAGAAAACAAAATAACTAAAATCTCAATCTACGAAAGTAAGAAGTACAGTATGAATAGCAGGCAAAGAGCGTACAAGTCTGGTACCCCGAAATGGGTGATGATCTCTTTTTCTCTTTCTCTCTCTCTCTCTGTGTGACTGATCTGACAAATATCGCATACCGATCACAATGACGCGACGCCTGGTAGTAGTAAAAAGAGGGCGCGTTTGCTTTTAAGATACGAAAATATCTTGAAGTACACCACGTCTGTCATACCCAATGCTCAACGTATGCAACGGAAGGGAAGGACGCATGAGACTATGATGGCGCGAAAATCTACGCTATATTGGCAGATTAGAAAATGACTCGTTTAAAGAGGGTATTATACCCATGTCAAGATTTTCAACGTATGAAAGATCAAAATGGTAAACAATCAGCCGCGTTTCACAGACCTACGTGTTATTAAGATTTACCGTATTCTCACATAGCCTTGTTTATTTTTATAAAAGCATAATAATCAAAGCCTAGAATTCACTATAAATACATGCAGTATGAAGTCCGCTTTTTAAAGTCGGAAGCCGGTCTGTCGGTCTCCTTGTTTATTGTTTTGCGGGAAGAAGATGATTGCGTTAACAAGACCGGAGTTTCCCCTTGGAAGACAACGTGGCAAAGCTTTAATTAGAAATCTGTGCTACTCGATGTCGTAGGCAATTCAGGGCACGTTCCTCGCGTACTTTTAATCGCCAGTTCGTGATTAGACCACAAATGAATGGGCCGCACCATAGCCGGGACCATCTGGCAAAATTCTCCACCAAAAAAATAAAGATCGCTTCATACCATTTATTGAGCAAATTTTGCGTCCATGAAGGGCCAAGTTTGTGCTAAGCAAGAAAGTTAATATGCGCCCTCAGTTAAACCGTAAAACTTACTTGAACTTGGTCTCTCCGCAGACACAGAACTTATTCAGAGTAGCATAAAAAATCCATTCATGGTTAATACTTATTAGATGTCATCTTATCCCCGAAGGATATTTCCGCATATTCGCGGATACCTCGCCCGCACCATAATGGGTGGGGCGGAAGAAGACGTTGACGGATGAAGCGATTTGATGTTTAACAACCAATGGTCTAATCAACATATGAACAGACATGAGTAATCCTATATGTATAATCGATCCCAGTGCATACCGGGGTGTCAAAAAAGAAAACAGAGTCGAAGACAAAGAGCAGAATTTCTTTAATTTTTTTTGGGGTAAGCATTTCCTTATCCAAAAACACAAAGAAGCAACGCATTACAAAAAGCCGATGAGGTAAAACACAGTCATTTTTCTCAGCACAACAGTAGTGCATTATTGGAGCCACATCCTAGGATGCGGGCTGAGTTTCTACTGATGCTGGCTCGTGGAATTTGAACGGAAGTGAAGTAAAAAAAAATTGTTCGGACAACTACCTGTTGGCCTATGAGATCGCGAGATCAACTATTCCTCTGAGATGATTAAGTGTCGATTGAGAAAAACGCTCCCCGATGCATTAGTGTAGATGCAGTTTTCCAGCAGTTCGCGTCTTTTTCGAAAGATAACCTTTTTTGGTAAGTGTCATAGCTTGACGTCTAACAAGCACATGCACATGCGATTACCCTACATATATGCTTTTTGTGGCAGTCATCACCAACAATCAGCAATTATGCTGATATAAATCTTCATCTCTTCCTATAAGTACGTTTCCAAACTTTCAATAAGGAACATAATCCATTTTTGCCTTTTCGGATACGCGACAATACAGGGGTTTTCCTCTTTATTTACGGATAGCCATTAATATCTTTGCGCGGTTGGCTAAAACATTTTGCGGGAGGTATATATCATTTCTGAGTTGGAAATAGTACCTTTTTGCGTCTGATTAAAGTGGGCCTGGATAACATGGGTTTGCGCAATGGTTTGGTTCATTGTGTTTTCAGATAAGGAAATGTTCCACCAAAAAAAGGAATCCTATTTAAAAGGGAAGACGTTCTTTTTTTTCTCTTTGGCTCTGTTTCTTTAAAGCATCCCGGTAAGAATGTCGATCTATCAGTAAACACGATTATTCATGTCTTCTTGTCTGTTGTTCAGCCTGCATGACTTCTGTCCCGAACCGTCTCGGCTGTGTTGGTGTTTAACACTCCTCACTTAAGTGAATGTTGTCGCACTCAAGAATTACTCATTCTCCGCATAGATCGCTAGACGTTGCATCGCTTCAAGTCCTCTGCAGTAGTATCAAATCACTGGCCATCGTTGCCAGATTCCTTTGCACGTCGCCTCCACCCAGCCAGGGTGCGGGGTGAACCCCCACATTCATGTGGGATTATCATTTGAGTAAGTAAACTGACATCCCAAGTATTGTTCCATTTGCTAACCATGAATGGATTTTATGCTGCTCAAATAAATTTTGGGTCTACAGGGGGCTAAGTTGATGTAAGTAAAATATGAGATTGTTGCCAATCTATGTACTAATGAGCGCAAAGTTGGCTACTCCATAGACGCAAAATTTATTATAGAGTAGCGTAAAAAGCCATTCAATAAACAGTAATGATCTGTGTAAATTTTTTTCGGAAGTCCCGCTGCAGCCTTTCTGGAGAATAAACACATCCTGTTTTGTACAGATTTCAGCCAATAGTTGAATAGTCTAGTTTTCTTTTTTTAACCCAAAAAAAAAAAAAGGAAAAGAAACTAACTAACCGGGCTAAGTGATACAATTGTTTGCAAAAGATCATGGGATTAGTTTCATGCTACTTCTCACGGTAAAGCAAAAGGAGAATAGTGGAAGAAATAAAAGGCACTAGTGAACTAATGGGATGTTTAGAATATACATGCGGGATGAGGGGAAGGGGCCAAGTATAGTCGAGTGTTTATATCGAATGCGGGCGCATGAGTAGAATGTGAATTTTATCTAGGCAAGGTCTCGGTTCACAGGAGGGAATAGTCCGGACATAACCTCCTGGTCACAGTACTCAAGACACAAGCAGATGTTGGGTATCTAGACCCTAAATAGATTGTCCTACGTTGTGTATGTGTTCCAGCACAAGACACTACCTTTCTTTGCCACAAACTTTTGTATTCCCGGATGAGTCACAAAATACCAAACTCTTTCTGGTATAGAGAATACAGCAGATGGACCGGACAATGAAAAAAAGAAGTCATTAGGGGATGAGTGATGTTGTTGATGAGGTGTATGTATACTCCTGACAAAATAGACGGGTCATCGATCGCACCGACCTGATCCACGACGCCATGTGGTTTCATGCGTAATTAAATAGCTTGGATATCGTTCTCCGACTTGATAATGTGTATCGAACATTTGACCTTCTTCTGAAAAACAGTTTATTTTTATAACGAAGGTGAAATGGTGAATCATGCCGCAACATGTCGTTGTCCATCCTATGTGGCAACACTTTACGATTACGGGATAGGTTCGAACAATACATAGGGGGAAGAAGGAGGAAGGGAGAGTTACTTCAACTAGTATTGCTACTCTTAGCGCCACAAACGTACTGGATAGTGCCTGGACCCAAAGCTGATGGAGGTGTACGTCATGGTTGAAACCACGCTAAATCCCCGATAGTTCAGAAATTCCAACGCCAGCGGGTCAACAGGCTTACCAATTACGGAGTGAGCTTTTTTTTTCTTCTTCTTTCTCTCTTTCTCTCTTGTCTTTCCTCTTTCTCTCTTTTTTCTCTCTCTTTCACTCACTCTTTCTCTCCCTTTTCTATCTCTTTTACCTGTCTTCTGTATGAATAAGCTAGTAAATCGAATCTGGCTTGCACAAGCATCACCACCGCTTTTTAGTGATACTCCACGACTCTTATCATTACCCAAGGAACTATTACTTGAGATCATAGCTAACGTCGCAACCGTACCATCCTGCTCATCACATCTTTATCCTACTGCGTTAATTGAATTATCTGTATGCTGTCGATATATCTATCACCTTATAAATCATGATCCCTGGCGACTTGCAACGCTGTGGTCCCGTGCATTTCATGTTCGTTTTGACACCCGTGCCATATATCGGCGTCAACTGCATCTGCAATTGGATTGGCAATTTGCCCTAGGTCGTCGCTGCAGGGCCCTCTCTGCGTGTCGTTTGTTTGTAAAAGACCCCACCAATATTTCGCGCCTAGATGCCATTGACTGGGAGGTGATCTGGGATATGATCACTGAGCATGGTACGTAAAAAAAAATCATGCTATCTTTTAAATCTCATCGACGAAAAAATTACACTTCTTTACAGATCAACTTAATATACCCCATCTCTTACACTACCATGTTCACTCAGCTGCCGGCATCGCTTTCCAATTGGGTAGCTTCCGTGATCGTGAAATCTACCCAGTCGTCTTGCCTATTTTATCTTCCCTTGTCAATTATGGTAAGTAGTGCTCCGACTACGTTCTGTGTTCCTGGAACTTAAAATTTTTTTTTGCTATATAGACTTCAGCATCACAAGATTCTTCGCGTCCAACGTATCAACTCAAGTTGTATCAGATGAACTCAGTCAATTTGCCTACGAATATGGAGCAGACACTCTCATCAACAAACATATTCCTCAACAACAAGCATTTCCTTCGTGGACCGTTCAAAGCCCCGACTCTATTGCATTTTATCCCGCTCAAGACCCACTTAAATCAGCGCTCCATTTATTCTTTACTACCACATTTGCACACCACCCATCACTTTATCAAGCTATTCCAGGATGTGTTCCCATCCCTCTGTTCAACTATAATTCTGAAATGTTCGACGTCGAGTTCCTGAGACGATATGAACGTGAACTCTTTTTCGCCAGTCTACGTGAATCCCGCAATGGCTGGGAAGAAAAACACCATCCTACTGGCGCCGTCTCTGCACCTTCAAGACGTGAAAACATTTATGCAGATACCGGTTTTGCGTCTGCCAGTCACTTTGTCAGCGAAGCTCACCGCATCGAAGGCGAATGGATGGGCTATTATTCCTTTCTGGATCCAGACGAATCCAGTCTAACCGAAACTTGGTTTGACGGTCCAATGAGACTCAGCCTCCGAATCATCCCGCTTGAAGACTCCTCTTCTTTCACTTCTACCTCCTCTACTTCCTCCTCATGGAGTTCTCGCTGGCAGGATAAACCTTCAGAGATCGGAAAACGAAGAAAATTAAATAAATCCCAAGATGCTAACCAATTTCCAACTGCATATCTACGAACCTGCCCTCTCACTCGATTTGAAGGCTCTGGTATTGATAATCTTGGTACTTTCGCGGTCTCAGGCCTGATTGATGATACAGAAGACGGTCGCGTCACCTGGGAAAAAACGTATAGCAATTCGAGCGAAACGTGGGAATACAGCGGTCGCTTTATCTGGCCTATGGGTCTCTGCGGGCGATGGGGCGATGAAGACTACAGTGGTCCATGGTGGATATGGAAAATATCTGATGCAGACACTGCAACAGCAACAACGCTGACTTCCACTTCCACCAAATAATTTTTTCTTCTTACTTACTTTTCTTTCTTTCACTTGTAATTTATTTACTTCTTTCCTATCCATCCCTCTGTAGTTTCCTTCCAGCATGTGCACAAACTTTTCAATACCAAATTTCCTTTTCGGTATTTTTTTTTTACGTTCCCATTGGCCCGGATCAGAGGGCCAAGCGATACCTTGTATCTCTCAAGCAACAAGTACCTCTGGATGTAACAGTGCTTGTTTTATTGATACATCTCAGGGAAAAAAGAATTCGAAGTCATTCTGTGCTTCTTCCTCTTGTCACACAGAACAACTCCCTCGTTGATTGTAATTTTTACTTACATGGATATGCAACATCCGTATTAGTAGGCATAACAAGATAACGGATCGTGTGATTCCATGTACGCTTATGGACGCACTACACAAACACAGAAAGTAACCATGTTATCCGAATTTGTCGATATATCAACCCGTAAATCGGAAACTTGCACCTCTCGATCAAAATGAAACAATTGATTCAACATGACCCTCCGAATCATTCAAGCACAAGGTTTGATTTCTGAAATCTCCCGCCAGGAGGTAATTTTGTATATGCGCACAAGACAGCCTTTGCACTGTCCTGAACTTTGATTCCATGGCGGTTTGCATTAGCACTTTCGTGTACCAGCCATAAATTAACTTCCTCCATGCTGAGTTCTACTCGGCATTTTCTTGAACATTCGGTAATTAGAATCATATGATGCTAAGATGCAGAAATGATGAGATTACCTTGCTGAGATCGACTCAGCTCGCGTGTTCTGGATGCCAGTAGCTCACGTAAAACTTCAACAAACTATAATTCACATCGCAAGTACTGCGCGCGTGCAGGAGGCACGTGTGATGAAGCTTTCAGTTATTCCATGCTGACGAGAACAACATTATAGCAAACAATATCAAGGTGGAAACGCGAATAATATATTTGATCCTCTTATTCACCATAGATACACTCCCCCGAATAAATCACCGCAAAAACCTAAAATTGGCTCACAAACTTCTTTGAACTTAATTTTCTTCGATTCCTGAAACATAACCAACCATATCGTTAAGCGATATCATAAAAGAACTTTGAAATTCGCATGGAGCTTTTATATTTCGTCCGTGGTGCCATTATTGGTCTTCATGAGTATACTTGTCTCTCAGAGTACCATTTCACGAGACATGAAACATTCCGATGTCAACTGTCAAAGACACAATCAAACGTTGGTAGAAGTTGGGCATAATGGATACAAAGAATAGACCTGGGAGACCGAAAAAAAAGTCTCAGACAGATATACAGGCATTTCATTTGAGCGTATGGCTGAGCCAAAACAGCCATACGCATATCATCAAGGAGCCTTAACGGCCGCTGGAGAAAACGTGCATTTAGACATGATCAGGAAGTACTTTCATGATGAGGGTTTCAAGTCTCGGAAACCAGCAGGGAAGCCCCCTTACAGGGAAACATAAAAGACATCACCTCCAATTTGCACGCGAACATCGCGATTGGGGAATGAAGCAATGGCGTCGGATCATATGGTCCGATGAATCTCGTTCTATGATTCAGCGATTAACGATGCCGGAGTCACGTCTTAGGAATGGAAGACGAGCGTTACCAGCAACGACATACCGTCGAAACTCGGAAGTTTGGAAAGGGTGCTGTAATGGTTTGGGGTTGCTGTTGGGTAGGTGGACGCGGTCCGCTAGTGGTGATGGAGGGTAGCATTAACCAAGAGGCATATATAAAATGCCTAGGCGGCTATTTCGTTCCCTGGTTGAGTTACACAACTGAAGAGAACACTCTCTTATTCATTTCCAGGAGGATAACACCACATACCATACTGGAAAAGTTGCAAGAGAGTGGAAAAGAGATTATGGTATACAGGGAATGGAGTGGCCTGCCCAAATTGCGGACCTCAATCCGATCGAACATCTTTGGCATGCTCTCGAACGGCGTATCGAGGATCGAAGATCCCAGCTTCATAGCCGCGGACAGCTGATTGCTGTTCTCAAAGAAGAATGGCAAAAAATTACGTTTGAAGAGCTGGAGACGCTTGTGGCAAGCATGCCTCAAACAATAAAGGCTGTCCTTGAAGTCAAAGGAGGGCACACACAAGATATTAATTAACAATACAAATAAAACTTTAGATATAATCTTTGAGGTCTTCATTAATATTATTGTATTTGTATAGGACACTGATTGATTATTTCATGCGTGAAGAGGAATAGCTTTTGAAGTACCTTTTTTTTCAGTGGTCAAAAATGGAAAATCTTGCGGTGGTTTATTCGGAGGGAGTGTGCAACAATAGATCACAGTTACACTCACAATAATAAGCTTTCTTCGTCGCGTGCTAAAATACTGTGAAGGTATTCTGCAAATTTTTGGCTGGATGACAGAATTGTCACTCAGCTCGATTGTGACTTTCTGTCACGCACTTGAATTACCAAATTTCTTCATCAAAAAATAAAGACGCTCCTTACCAAACAAATTGTTGAGCTATTATGTCCTCACAGGCTTCCTCCGCGCAGGATCCTAGAATAATTAACGCGGCAAAAGAGGCTGCTCTTGTAGCAGGGGCATTGGCCTCTCGTGAGCAAGAACGTCCAAAGAATACGAAAACTGCATACGTGAACAAACAAAAGCTGTTCAAGGTAGAAACACTTGTCGTTCACGTATAAAGAATATTTCCGTCCTAACCATGATGATACTTAAATAGAAATTTTGCGAGGACAATCAATATGAAAATGGTTGCATAGTCACCGAAGCCAAGCTGCTCCGGTTCCTGGAAGAGGTAGTTGTTCCTACCGGAAAC